>CAKAOI010040554.1:0-27010 GCA_916701655.1 Sebastiscus albofasciatus | reverse complement strand
GCCTGTTTGAGAGTTGTAAAATATCACATATAGAGTTGTTCACAACCAGCCGTCAAGCCACAACCTGACAGTATGAGATGTGAGCTGACTGAGGGGGGAAGAGTTTTTATTCTAAGTCTGGGACTCAGTGGTGGAGAGAGTCTTTATATCTCTAACTTTTACTATGAAAAAATATGTAAAAATTAGGTAATTTTACAGTAAATTAGAGCCACATTTAAAAGTACATAGGTAGCCTATTAGTAAAATGTATTCATTGAAAAGTAAAAGTGGCCTACTATATACATCAGAATGGCCTCTGTTAGTGTCATATTGGAAAGTAACTAAGTACATTTACTCAAGTACTGTACTTAAGTATAATTTTGAGGTAGCCTACTTTTCCATTTTTACTTTATAACCCACTTGTTCTACCACTATATTTCAGAGGGGTCAATTGTACTTATTCTACTACATATATTTGGTACGACTTACTTTGCAGATTCAGATAAGTAATGCAAAATATAATCATCAAACACATTATTATGGATAAAGATAAGATTTGGGTGATGTTACTAGACTATTACTATGTACAGCCAGTCATTGTTGTGAAATAATTTTTATTAATAATTTTATTATTTAAACCTGTATTTTCCTACTGTGACATGTCAAAATATCTTTAATGAATAATCCCTACTTGTTACACTTTACCCTTTGAAAGCGGAGCTGGGTTTTAATTAGATCTGAGACGCTTTTGGAATTAGGAAATAGCCGATAATGATTTATTTATTAGTACTCTACACTAATCACACACACACACACACACACACACATACATATCAATAAGGACTTACTGCACAACTGTAAGCTAGTTGTTTCCATTTGGTAGAGCTCTAAGCCTCTATACTTGTTTTGTTTTGTCTTGTGTACTGGCAGTCTGTGTATGTTTTTCTATGTATTGCACCTTGAAGAAATATGAATTGTGCATCATAAAGCATCGACTCACCCTGACTAATTAATGAGATCGAAAACATGGAGAAGTCTGCTGACTGCAGTGATGTTTCAGGGCCAGATTACTCCCAGCAACATCAGCACTCTGTAATATGTCTCACATTGCCTGGTTACAGATCCCTATCTGTCTATTATTTGTTGTGTGCTCACCGTTTCCACCTCTGTTATCTCATCCTCATACACCTCCTGACCACTCGCTCTCCTGCTTGCTGTGATATTCCCAAGGAAGTGCTATATTTACAGGAATAAATCAATGTCATGCAGGTTTGGGAAGACTGGGTCACCTGACATGAGTAATGCTGTGAGAGAGCAAACGTTGTGACAGTGCCAAAGATGGTATTGATGCAAACATGAACTCAAATAATAGGAAGAAAATGATCGTCTTGTGCTGATTTGGTGCTTTATTTTGAAAGGGCTCATGTTTTTCCTGACTATACGTATCATTAAGTTATTGACATGTATAAAACTGCATTTCTTTGTACAAAAGAACAAGTTTTTTTGGAGATTTCCATACGACATACCGGTGGATCCATGTCTCACAGCACGAATAACACTGGGAGCTTTTACTCAAATTGAAACGAGAGCAGCAGACTGACAGCCTGTTGTTGTGAGAGGGAGATGAAGATGAAGAGGGGGACGGTTTAAAGTCAACGCCAGCACGCAATTGGTGCACTAAGTGATTGATTTGACATCTGTGAATGGAGGCAGTGGGGGTCTACTACAACATCACAATTCAATCCGTTAAGAAGGGCATGTATCTTATCTGCATATGTGTTCGATACTCAGGAGTGTCATGTTGGTGCATTAGAAAGGCAAAAATACAGTATATAAGTAGGTTTCAGTTGAGATGCTGTATTCATCATGCACAGTATTTTAATGCATGCTACTATTCACTGAATGAACTATGACAAAATCAGATTTGCTCCTAAACCGTTGTTGTCAGAAAAAGGGGAAATGTCATTCTGTAGTAATGCACTTTTTCCAAAATGGCAAAATGAACGGGACATCTGTCGTACAGTTTTAAATAACCTGCATCTTTACGCGTTCCTAGACATATTTTGACGTGTTCTACAACTGTCTGAGATTATTTTGAAAGAAGGAACAAGGAAGGAAGGAAGAAAATTCATTGGAGCAATGGTAAAAATAAAGTTTGTCTGCAGTGCGGTGGAGGATGAGTCAGGATTGTGTCTGGAGGTGTCTGGTTTTGTGGGTATTTCCCAAAGATGTGGTATTGGATAAGATTACGATGAAGCACTTAAACTTTAACCTACAGATTTTGAATCGGGTTGAAGAAAATATGACTTGTTTACATCTAGTTTAACTAGTATGAAGGAGAAGCTGGTGTTTCAGCATGAAATTTTATTACAAATACATGTGTAAATGTCTAGAAATCAATAAATCAAAGAGACAAAGAAAACATAATGCTTGGCTGTGCAAGAATCTGTTTCATTGTTTTTACCTTGACTCCTGACGCCCACACAGCAAGAACTCTGCATGAGTTTGGCAAAGCTGCAAAACCACAAACTGCTCCCCGTCTCCATTCATCATTTGGGCAGCTGATGGAAAGTGCACAAAAGATTATGTGTTAATGCAACGACTTTCTGGAAGCTTGGAACAGACAAAAATAAAGATCATGCTTTGAGATATGACTCTGATCTTTCAAACAGGGCCAAGGAACTCTGCACAAGTTGTTTCTTTTAAGATAATCTTAAAAAACTCTTGAACAAATTAGCATGCTCTGCATACTTGGCCTGCATATCCAGACTGGTGTATTTTTTTCACAGTGTCATTATCACAGCTTATTGTTCTTGGCGGGGACAATTCCCTCTTAAAGGCTTAAAGTGCCAAATGGGCCCGCACCATGTGTGTTCATGTACTGAGTGACATCTCTGGCTGCCTTCCTGCAGGCAACAGAGGAATCCAGCTGAAAGTCTACACCTGCAAAAAGAGAAAACCTCTGAACCGTCTTACAGATGTCCAGGACCCTCCTGTTTTATGAAATCTGTCTGCTTGTTGGCTCAGTTCTGCTTTATTAACCCCAAATGCCTCCCCTAAAAATTTGTCATCTATGTTAAGAGCGACTGTGACGCACAGTTCCCCCCCGCCCCTCTCCGACCTCCCCTCAGATGCGAGACATAAATCATGGCGGAACCAAATTAGAATCTAAAAAAAGGAACAGAGTGGGGTATTTTGGTGAGCCTCTAATAACTCAGCTGCTTGTTCTAGGTGGAACAGTTGAGGTGGCATCATGTAAAACCCAACTGAGCCTCAGATAATGGTAACGATAAAGACCTGAGATGTAATAAAAGGTGCACAGGATGATACTAGAAAATGATAATGATACTAGAACACACTATTTTAGTGCAATTTCAGGATAATACCCCTCAAATTTTTTATTTTTTGGATATGATATTGCAGTTCAGTTCTGACTTTGGTATTGATATTTGTAAAGTAATCCACAGGTAGAGTTGGTTTAGATTTTGGCACAATTTCTAAGGCTATATGAAACAATACATTATAGTCATACACAACTTTAAACATTAATATAGACATTAAAGAGCATTATATTTCTAACGGTTGTTTTCAGTGCCTTAAAGGTACATTGTGTAGGATTTGGTGGCATCTACTGGTGTGGTTGCAAATTGCAACCAACTGCCCTTCGCTCACTCCTCCCTTTCCAAGACTGCGGTAACGTGAGCCGCTGTGTGGAAAACCGTGGTAACGCCATTCGTCTTGCTCAGAGGCCATCCTTACTATAATAACACTACTTTAGGAGCAACGGAAGTCAGACGGCTGCTGGTGGTGCCACGGTTTTCCACTCAGCGGCTCACGTTACCGCAGTTTCACAAGCGTATCGGAGAACTACGGTGGCCTTCAGGTAACGTAAAACATGAAAGGCTGTCTCTAGAGCCAGTGTTTGGTTTGTCCATTCTGGGCTACTGTAGAAACATGGCGGAGCAACATGGCGGACTCCGTGAAGAGAACCCGCTCCCTATGTAGATATGAAGGGTACATTATATCCTGTTTGTAAATGTAACACACTGGCCCTTTAAGATTCTGCCACCATTTACATGGCTATATATCAAACTATACATTATAGTCATGCACAACTTTAAACATTGAAACAGAAATGAAAGAGAGCGCGAAAAGCCATTTAGTATTATACTTCCAAGGGTCGTTTCCAGTGCTTTAAGAGTATAAGTCCATGTCCCTGTAATGTGCTTTAAACAGACACATTTCAGTTTTATGGGAGCAGACCACAAGGATGTAGTTACAGGTGCCCACACTAGAGGGAAGCAGGAGGAGGAGACATTCACATTCAAGGTTTCTGGAACTTTCTGGAACTTCCATCAGACATATACTTTATTATGATGATAATTTTGTGCATGTGTGTTTTAGTTATTATGTGTTATGAATCAAGGAACAGCTTTATTAAGGAGAGAAAATAAAGTTGGATTTCACAGCAGCTAAAGCTACATGTGTGAAGACCCTGCGAGATTTACTGCATTACTTAGGCATTAAACTTCCTCCACCACCTGAAATAATACGATTTCCCTCTCCGTGAGTTTGTCTGAGCGAAGCAATGTGTGTGTGTGTTTCTCTATTAAATATGTGTAATAGACACAGTTTGAATAGATCTGTGCAAACATCTGAATGTAACTTTGAGGGCCGAATGACTTGGATGAAAAAGAGGTGAAATAAAAATGAGAATGAAATGAAATGAAAATGTATCATAACAGTTGACAAAATAAGATTTTTCAGTTTTTTACTTTCATTTTTGCCTGCATGAATAATGAAAGTTTACCCTGACCAGTTGAAAGGTAAATAGCCTAGGGATTAAACAGGAAGTGATGATAAAAATAAGACCAAAACATGTCGTCAGATACATTCATACCCTAAAAGTTTGATTTGGAACTGTACAGTTTGTGTTAAATGAGTTTGTTTTTGTCAATTGTAGGCTGCAAGTTTCATTTGAGTACTTAAAAGAGTCATTTGATTTCAGGAACCATCATGAACTGTTGACTAACCAAATTCCCCATAAGAGCCTAAATGGCTACTTTCCTTATTTGGGGTTTTGCAGTCATTTAACACGTCAAACATCTCCTGAAAGCAATCAGGCTCAATGCCACATCCTTCCCCATAAATAACCAGTAGTGTGTTATGAAGGATTTAAATGTCATTTAACACTCTATACACTAATAATAGCATGTGCTACAGGGTATAGTGTCCCAGTGTTAATCCTCTACACCCGAGGACCCCACAAGAGATTAAAAACATGATTTCTGTTGCACAAAATGATGTTGATTTCTTTGCTAATTTCTGGTAAACTAGCTGACACTGCTAAAATCCTTCAAATGAAAGTAAAAGCATTCTTGAGTTAACGTCTCAAGTTCACACCGAGGCCATAACTTGTGAGGAGGGTTCACAAGTAGACACTGATTTGTTTAAGGAGTCACAAGCTAAAAGGTTGGGAGCAGTGTCACATTATAAGTCCTCCAAATGTATTCAGAGGTCTTGCACCTACTGACATTAATGCTTTTATTATGAGTAAAACATTTTTGAAGTACTTGCATTTTGAGGTGAAATAAAATTTTGAGGTACTTGTATTTTACTTGAGTATTTCCATTTTATGCTACTTTATACTTTGAGTTCACGACTTACCGAAAGGATTTATTGTACTGTTTTTACATTTACTTGACAGCTATAGTTACTAATGACTTTTTAGATTAAAATTGTACAATCAAAACATAATAGAGGATCTTATAAATGATGATGCTTTACTCGCCAGTAGTGTTTAAAGTATTTGAAACTGGCTGCACATTGACAACTTACAACATTAAGTACTAATATTCAATAATAATGTAGGCCAATTATAACACTCTGAAAAGAGTGTTTTCTGCATAACGAGTACTTTTACTTTTGATACTTTAAGTAGGCCTACACTTAGCTGATAAAACTTCTATGCCTTTACTTAAGTAACATTTTTAATGCAGCACTTTTTTATACTTTATTGCAGGAGTTAACATAAATTTACATTTGCTTACATATGATGTTCATACTTACCGTATATCATCCCTACAATATTTACATATTTTTATAGTGAAAAGGAAAAACTAATTGTAAATTAGGAAAAACAAAATAAAGAAAGTGATAACATAGATAAAAATAAGAAAAAAATTAAAGATAATAGAAAAAAAAGCAAAACACAGAAAGAACAAAATAAGGAATAAAACTAAATTATATACAAAAAAGGTAAGCTAGTATGATGCACATATATATATATATATATATATATATACACACATATATATATATACACATACATATATATACACACACACATATATATACATATATATATATACATATATATACACACATACATACATACATATATATATATATACACACATACAGACTGTATATATACACATAAATATATATATACATATTATATTTTCCCTGGGAATAAACAGGTGTATGTTTATACAATATTCAGGGAAAAAAATATTTAAAAAAGATAATAGCCTAATATAATGGATTATCAATGAGACTATGTAATATCTACTTGTAGGCCTACTTAAGGATCTGAATAGGACTTCTTCCACCACTGATTATAGGTCATAAATAAGTTACCAATTGGACTGATATACTTATGACACACTGTATTTTTTGGCAAGGGCTCAATTCCTCCCCCCACCCCCCCATTCACCCCACCTATACTGTCAAATGATAAAACACCCGCAGCTAAGACGCGTGTTTGTGTGTTTATAGCCATAACTCTATTTATTTATATTTATTGACTCGTTAATAGGTTAGTAGGCGTCTATTTACTCCTCCATGTCTATCTGAAACTTTCCTTTCCTCCTCCTCCTCCTCTCTGGTCTTGTGTATGTTATTTGGTTGCTAGGGGGTGGAGCAAACTAAACCTCTGTGTCTCTTCAGCCCTCCTCTCTCTTACATTATTTTCATCCATGCTTACGTCTGTGGGACCAGCAGTTCCGCATTCCAGAGCCCTCACACAGACAAGAGAGCAGTACTTAAACGGGGCTGATGCAACGGCCTCAGTTAGTCCCAAAACCTGCATCCGACTCCTGCTCCTCCACCAGCACCGTCACAGACCCATTATTACTGCGGATCTTTGGACGCACAACAGGTAAGAAGACTGTTTGTGTGTGGACCGTCGAGCTGTGCTGCTGTTGTTTTATCTCTGCTATAGTAGTTAGCAACAATGTTGCAACAATATTTGCATATTTGTTGCACTTTTATCAACACGCTGGAACGTTCAACGCGCTGGAACGTTCAACACTCTGGAACGTTCAACACGCTAGAATGAGTTTTATTGTATCAGTTAATATTAATATATGAGGTTGTGTTTTCACTGAATTGCTGTAAAAAAAAAAAAGTATTTTAATAGTTGTAAAGTTTCTCACAGAGAGAGAAGTCAATGTGTTGCTACAATGTTGTTTATTGTCGCAATAGTCGCTTTACAAGCTCGTTATTTACAGACTCGTTTAGCTACAAATTACAGCTTGTGTCGAGGTGAGGGGTTATATTTTTAATATCGGGAGTCTTCATTTCAGTGTTGCTAAACAGGAGAAGTGTCGGTTAGCCTTGTGAGAAGAGGATTATGTAACGCTACACACACTGTGGGGGATTCTATGTAACTGCAAGCTAAGCTAAGTGTGGTGCACCAAACTGCATGCAGTCTGCACGGGTTTATACTTTCACATTAAAGGAACACGTGGATTTAAACTTTGTTACTGCTGTGCAGTCGTGTCATTTGTCTAGACTTGTTGTAATATTCGATTCGGCTAGCTCGTTTCAGTTCATCTACATTTGTAGAACAACTCTACACTTGAGAGACACCACTTTGCATGCAGATACATAACAAGCTAATAATACCAGATTTGCAAAAATGACTGTATAAGATAGCAGTGTGTGTCTCTGTTTGGTATGGATGGAGACAAAATAATTAGGGCTGCAACCAATTGTTATTTTTTTTATTAGCAATTAAAGTATGCCTCAATTATTTATTAATTATTCAGACTATAAACTATGACATTTTTTTCAAAACCCAAGGTGATGTCTTCAAATAGTTTGTTTTGTCATGTTAACCACAAGGATACTGCATTTACAATGGCATAAAAAAATAATTAAAAAAAAGTAAAGATATCAGGCCGATACTGACTCAAATAGCTGGATCGGTGACAATGGGGCCGATCTATTCAATTCAATTATATGTACACATACTATATACATTTTATATTGTGATTTTAATTCCTGTTTAAGTTTTGACCAATTTGGTGGTTTACACTTGAATTACAATCTGTTCATTTTTTATCTTTTTTTTACCAAGTTGCTGGTGTACCATTTATTATTTTAAAAAAAAAACAATTACAGACATTTATATCTATGTATTTATTTGTTACATTTAGTTTTAGAAAGTTAGGAAAGCAATATTTTAGTCTGGCCTGATGTTGCCTTACACATAAAAGAATGATCCCAGTGACTTCCACACAGTGAGGCATACAGCTTATTAATTAAATACTAGTATCGAATCGATATGCGGAGGTTGATACCCAAAGCCTAAAAATAAGAAAATTCTCACATTTGAGAGGAACAGGAACCAGATAATGTTTGGTACTTTTGCTCAATAATTCACTTATACTATTAATCGATTATGAAAATGTCTTGTTTCAGCTCTCATAACAATACTAACTTATACTATGAATAGTAACAAATATCCTATTTCATCTCTACAGCGTCCAAACACAGTTGCATCATTGACAGAAGACGACTGACAAGTTTTCTCTGAGTAAGTATTGTGCATTTAAAACAGTTTTAGATTGAATTAATCAGAGATGCTCTCTCGAGTATCGCCTTCTGCTGCACAATTTTTTTTTTACATTTTTTTTGGCATAGCTGCTTCACCTTGAAACATTAGTGATGTAAATGAAGTGTGAAGTTTACTTGGCAGCATTGCGAGTACAGCGAAGAATGCGTGCTCAGATTTGCTCTTATGTGTAATCTTAGCTTTGGCCCATCATAGTGCACATGCTGTGTATGTTTAACTGGATAAGGGAAACAGGCCTTACATGTGAATCTGCATACAAACAGACTCCAATATTACACTTCTTCTTGATCACAATCCTTTGCTCTTCCTGTGCTGTTGTGATGAGCTGGTAAAATAGCATCCTGTTGTCCACATCAGGATCTTTTAAAAAGATTTACTGTGTCTGAGTAACTCTATCTAGACCAGAGGTTAGCTTTAGTTATCTGCACTTGTTGGCCTGAAGGTTAAAGGCCAATCATGGAATGGGAAATATGATGGTAGGGGTGGATCATGTGTATGCGTTTGAAGTTCATAGGTTCAGTATTTTCCTTTATAGTGAGTGCATGTTCTTCAGCTGGTGCAGTGCTCGCTTGTACAACTACATGCCATGCAGGGGGAAACTATGTGTGTGTTCTTTATATATATATGCGTTTCCTTTGTGTCTTTATCTGTGTTTGCGTGCGTCTAAGTGAACGAGCGTGTGTTGCAGAGGGTTTAAATGCCCCAGCGCCTGCCCGGGCACATCCGTAGGATGGTTTCTGCATAAATGGAACGCTGCAGTGGATTAATGGGGAAGGGCTGGCGAGCCGACAAGCGAGCAGCGCAGGGCCGACAGGGCTGAGAGGCTGGACGTGGGCGCACAGGGTTTATTTTAAGTAGAAATGCCTTCCAGTGCGTCTCTGGAGAGCTGGAATTGCCAAGCTGCACCCCAGTACGCTGAATAGACAGCAGACGCATTGCAGGCGAGCGAGCCAACTATGCAACAGCTAGGCTCAATGATACTAATACTAATGCTGGGGGAGCAGCTATTCAGTGCTGTGTGTATCACATTATCAGTATCACATTGTAGTCCCAGTAAGCCTTTCCACATGGTTTGTAAAAACAGTGTGTCAGGACAGACTAGATGTGCACCGTGGAAGCAAACACCCAAATGTCCAAAGGTGTAACCGAGAGACATTCCTTTTTTTTTTTTTTAAAGAAAAGAGCACAGTAAAAAGCTCCTTTACATAGTTATGCTTTCCAGATTTCCTCAATTTCTTTTTGGACTTGAAGCCAGTTTTCTCTATTTGCACAAGAAACAGCCTTGTCACTAAATGTCGACCTAAACATTGACGTTTAGCTCGCAGCCTGAGATGAACAAAAGGACTGAGCACACAGCACAGTGCAGACACTGGGGCTTGTATAATCAGAGCAAGCGTGTACTTGACGTGGGGCAGATGAGGAAATATCAGAGGACAAAGTATGAAACGGCGTTAAAGTGACAACCACACGTTACATAATAACGGTGATTGCTTCAACAGGCGGTATTAAATCAGATTTTTTGGACTCGGGTTGGCCAATATCTTAATGTCAGGGATTGCACATAACCTGTCTTGGATTTGTCATAGACGTGAAGTCCATACATTTGAAATGGCTTTCGTCTGCATTTTGTATTTTTGATTCATTTAATCCACGTCTGAGCCAAGCCAAAGCTTAGTGCCATGCGAAGTCTAATCCTGACTTACGACGTGGAGAAAAATAGTAACAATATAATAATTCAAGCAGGACCACCCAGATGCAGAATATAGATGTGTGACTGTTTGAATGGCGTGGAGCAGGCCAAGCAGGAATCCAGCCAATGATCACACAGTAATGTTTGAATGAAGGCAGCCACAGTCCTCATGCATACCTGCAGGTGCTTTGTGTTTCGATTTGCCTCGACATTTTTTCAAGTCTGCAATAAAATGTGATAATTTACACTACCTGCCCTCTTGTGTAATTTCATTGATAACCTCTGCATGCATTGTACTCCAGCTGAGACATCCAAACTGTAATTGTGAGGGGAAATTAAGCTCGCTCATTACCGCCACAGCTGAGGGTCTCATCATCATTGACAATATTGCAAGGTTAAATGTTCATAATTACGTTGAATTGCTTTGGGAAGGCTTAGTCGTCTTCACAAGAGGAATTTTTTGAAAGCTTCCTTCTATCTGTGGCAGCTGTTTAGCCAATGGGAACTGCCAAAAGAGAAATGAAAGCTGAAATGAAAAGAGATCCTACTTTCTGTTGTGATAATCACTTCCACTCCCGCACACTATCACCCCCTGAGTTTAATGGCCAGAGATGACCGCAGTACGATCTAGAACAACACACATTATTACAGAGCTTCTTCCCTCCTCGTGCCTGTCTTGTCCCTCCAATGAAAATATAATGAGCGGTTGGAGGAATGTTGATACTGTATATTTGGACTGTCCCGTCCTCGAGGAAAGTCGGTGCCAAATTCCCTGGTTTCCTCCGAGGATTGCGAAAAGGGCTGTAACTCAACACACGGGCCTGACTTGAGCGCAGACGGTAATGATGATCGCTGAGACCTTGGCCAGAGATTGAGAGAGCATGCCTTGGCCCGAGCCCTTGCGCTCATTGTTCATTTTCAGCGCTTAGAAGCTGTTTGCAAGAGTTTTGCAAGATGCTGGTGTGTGGGCCGTGCAGTGCCTTATTAGTCCAAATTTAGACTTTAATAAAGTGTGCTGACAAAAAGTGGTCAAATGGCATCTTGGAAAGAGTGCATGTCTTTCCCGTAACGCCATGATCCGGTGATTTAAAAGTTCTGGCAGCACAAAGACTTAACTTTGTGTCTTAGGCAAAGATAAATTAGCAAGCAAATGCTTTAGACTCCTGCTTTCAGTCTGTTAGAGGTTAGCTCCCTTTTTTAAAAAGCAGCAGTATATGAAGGTAATGAGTAGCCTTTGAAAGCTCCTGTAACCCCCCCACCCCTCTCCTTCACCGTCTCTATAGGGGATGAGGATAATAGGGCCTCCAGTCGTGCTGCTAGCTATTGGTAAGGGGCTGAATTCCTCAACGCTGTTAATTGCTCTCAGGAATGACTCTCAGGAAATGGACACATTTGGTCGAGCTGAAGACAGATAGAGTATGTGAGCAAAGAAACCAGTAGATATATACAGTACAAGACACGCTGACTGCCTGCACGTTACATATAGGAACCCTCACAAACACCTCCAGCTATCTACGCCTCGCATGCAGTTAGATTAGCTTTGGGCTGAAGCCAGGACCTGTGTAGAGTACGGTCCTATATTTCATAACTAATACATGACATTTCCGCTCCCCGCCCTTGGCTTCAGCTCGTCTCCTCTCAGTTAGCCCTGAGAGGCAGCGGTGCCGGGCTGTGTAGGTGTCTTTGTTTGAGGCCAGTGTGGGCCTAAAAGCTGTGGCACTGGCTTTTCTGCTCGACTGCAAAAGCACAGTAACGACGTTGCATCATCAAACGCTGGCCACTAATCCTCGGCTGCAGGCTGCTGCTGCTGACAGGAAAAAAAAGGAAAAATACCCCTCTTTTGAAAAATGTAAAAATCACTTTGACTCATGCTTTTGGGTTATAATTACGCAGCGCGAGACATGCATCAGCAAACTTTCCCCGTGTTGTACAGATGAGGCTTCTTTAGGGTTTCATGTCTCGAGGCTTGACTGGGTGTTGAGTTCGCAAGGGGGATTTCGAGACACTTGTGTGGCAGGTTGAAAGAAACGGAACGGCTTAAACATAAAAGAAACTTTCTACTCCACTTAAAAGTCACGTTCAACTCCAAAGCGAGGCACGTCAAGAGGCTGTTGTGTGTTTGAGTTTACAACAGTACTATAAATTGTCTGGAATGGTGCGTAACTCACTTTTATGTCTCGTAATTGAAGGCGTCTTGCATCAGACACCATTTCACCTTTGTTTTGGAGGCCGCTGGCAAAACTACCTCCTGAGGTATTTTTGATTTGTGTGATCTGATGTAATGCAGACAAATAAGAGGTTTATGTATGTTTATATACTGAGGTATTTCTGCTTGAGTACAGCTGCATGCTTCAACAAGCTACAGCATGGGCTTTCCTTGCAATATGTCTGATTGAGCAGGCCTGCATTACAATGTACTAGGGGTGGGAAATTGAATGTATTCACCTATGTATTGCGATTTTTTTTTTTTTTTTTTTTTTTTTCTTCTCCACGATTTTGAAAACAATTAATGCCAGAATTGATATATTTGCTTCATTTGAGTCTATGCGGAGGTAGAAGGAAGTTACTGCTTTTATTGTTGTAGTCAGAGTAACATGACGTCATATCCGTTCCGTATCCGTCAACCAAAACAAACCGCAGCTGGCCGCAACGAGGACGCACAAAACAGCGGAGGGTCCGTGTGGATACGACTTGAACCCTCACAATTTGAATCCAACATGGTAAACACTACACATAAAGTAAAGTATGGAAACATTTTGGGTTTCACACATTGCCAGGAAAAGCAGAGCTAGACATCACGGCTAAAGCTGCATGCTAGCTCTGTCATGGACAGGAAACGTTATTGTATTGTGGTAACATGCGGTCAAGCCAACCATCACTCGCATCTTCGTGGTCAAATCGGCCGACGCTACAACTGTAGAGCACCCATATACTGACATTTATGATAAATACAGTCAAACGGAGCTGACCATAGATGTATAAGGAGAACAGAGCTGACGGGGAAAGCTAGCGACGGACTTGGCGAAGTTAGCAGAAGTATACATGTGTGACTACGTCCAGTTTTCAAAACAAGGTGTTAAAAAGGAACTGTATACAAAATACATTTATGGAAATAAGATTGATTGGATTCACCAGAAGTATAAAACATTACATGTCCCTTCTAAATTAAATAGAAAATAGCACTAACTTGTGATGGAATTGTCTTTATTCTTTGATTTTTGGGTTGCTGATTCTGGACATCTCTGACTACATACATGCTGAAACTCAAACATTTTTACTGTATTCATTTAGATATTTTTCAAATTAAAAGTCCCTGGAAGAGTATGATGCAACTCTTCCCCATGGTTTAGTGTTAAAAAAGTTAACAAAAATCACAATACATATCGAATCAGCACCAAAGTATCGTGATGGTAACGACTGGCCCTACAATGTACTGCATATGTACCAGTCTGATAGACATAAAATATGATTATTCCTGAATTGACGTATTTTTTTAGAGTCGATTTCCATTGAAAAAAAAAATGTGTTTGTGCAGGACAGAGCCTAATCTGAGTCTGTAAACCGGTCCCGGGTGTCTGGCCAACTTGGATATTGGACTCCATTTTGGCTCTGAAAGCGATTTGCTCAGTCATTCCTAATGGGTGCTTCAGTTCCTGTGGCTGTTCTCTCTCAGCCCGAGGGTTAGTTTGGGTTGCATCTTTTGAATTCCAGCTCAGTTATTGGTCAGCAATGAGCAATGTGAGTGAAAACATGGCATACTCTTTTTGTCACAAGTCATCAGATCTGATGTGAAACTTGGACCATAATCTAATAGTCTTGAGACTTTATAGTGAATGCACTTAAGCCCAACAATTTATACTTTTGTCTGGCATTATTTAAGAGCTCTCCTGCTCATTCACCCCTGGATTAGCTGCCATATGGTTTGCCTTGTTCTTAGACAGCCTCTCTGCAGAAAGAGAAGGCCTTGGCACCTTCCATTCCTCCACCTCTCCCGGGACTTTGAGAGAGAGGGAATTTTGTCTGAGAGAGATTTTTACCAGGGCTGTCTTGTTCTTTTCCTCTCCAGCAAAAACAACAGGCTGCTGCCAAGTGCAGTGTAAATGGGAGTATACATACAGTGGGAGAGAGGGAGGGAGAGAAAGATGGAGGGGGCAGTCGGGATTTAAATAATAAAATGCCTCATTGGACACTGGCTCCACACACCAACTTGTCCTTGGAGCGAATAAATCATGCAGACTGGAGGTGGTAAGGAGCAGGTCAAAAGCAGTGTGGAGATGTGACAGACTTTTGACAGTCTTCGTACTGGAATAACTCATGTTTGTGGTAATTAATGAAGGAATTTAGGGTGAGTTGCCGTAAAGCTGGACACCTCGGCTCCAGTGGGTGTAGGTCTTCCTCAAAAAAATAAAAGTCAATCAAATTATTGGTTAACACAAGCTGTGGTCATAAAATCATATGACATCTCAAATGTCCAATCATAGACTAGGGTGGACCAATCTTTAAACATGAAGACCACCCAAAGGTCAATGACATAGTGTTTAGACAAACTTAATGTTAAGGGTATACATTTCTTATAAATAAAAAATACTGCTAGTTTTTAATCAGGATATGTTTATGATATGTTTTTTCATCCAAAAAATATTATAATATGGTGTAAATATACTCTCTTTATTATATTCAATCAAGTTTTCCATTGTCCCACTTTAGGAAATATAGTTTTGAAAAGTGGTAGAGGATGATTTGCCTAATGTGGGACAGCATGAATTGTGCAATAACAATGGTGATTGATAGGTTTATAGTTGTCTAAAGCATTATTTAAGACGTTTAAGGTGAAGTGCAAATTATATTCCATAATTGGGGGTGGCTACATCTTTGTTTTGGTTTGATTAGGACACATCCTGGGGATTTTGGAGTGGTACTGGGTGTGGAGTTAATGTACTGGCTTCGTATAGCAATATATTCCAGAAGTCTGAAATGCAAAAAAAAATGTCCCACATTAGGCTAATTCACCCTAGTAATTTCCCCCCAAAAATACCCATCGCTTTGTGCCTACAGATTGTTAAACTGATGAGTTATAATGTAGATGAGACAGGAGGAAAAATACAAATTGAAGCATTATGTGAAAGCTATATCTCAAGAGTCTAAATCATTGCACTTCAGACTTGATTCCCTCTCGATAAAAGTGGGCTGATTCGGTTTCCACCGTGCTCGACAGTAAACTCCAGTCCAACTGTGAAAACACTTTGAGACCAGCCCATAACCAGGGTGGAGTACATTAGAATAGAGTTACATAACCGTGTTTTTTTCATTACCTCCTCTATGACTTTTGTAATAGAGCGAGTCTTTCAGCCCCTGCAAAAAAAAAAAAAAAAAAATTACAAGTAGCAAAGAAAGAAAAACTTGGTTTAACTTACAATGCAGTCGGCCTGTCAGCTAGTCACCCACCAGCAAAGTCAGCTGTTTCCGCAGCGCCCCACAATACTCGTCTTTGTTGGTTCCATATGAGAGAGGGGCTTTGTTCGGTTTGTGCCCGACCTGCGGAGGCAAATGTGAATCAAGCAGTTAGTGTACAAGTCACACTGATATCATCAATCTTTCCTCGGGTTTGGCGGGTAATCCTGGCTGACATTTTGTCAGCGTGCCAAAGTTATTGAAGTATCAGTTGTTCTGTTGTATCAGTCATGCATTTGATCCACAAAGTGATTCTGTTTCTGTTCAGTGTAACATTAAGTTGCAGAAAATGTGCAATGGCAGCTGAATGTTTACCCATCTTTTAGCTACTGGACAGTATTTTCTTTTTCTACATAAATACTGAACAGAAAGAGAAACGATTTCTTGTCAGACTTTTCTAAAATGCACAGTCTCCCTCCGCCTCTCCTCAGAGATTGCAGGGATGGGCAGGGTACACTCGGCTCATGTTTCACTGTTCCCATCTGTAACATTTGTTTTTTATTTGGCCATCAGAGGTTTTCCAACTTTTGGTCTTACAGTAATTAGAGAGACGTCTTAATTCTCCAGCCACTTCCTTTAGGCCTGCACAAGTTCTCCTTTTTCTCCCCTCGGTCCCTCATTCCTCCCTGATTACATTAAAAAGTGCTGCGGTCGACCCTCTCTTTAAAACCACCCAAAATTGTTGAAAGAGGGTGGCAGTGGAATGCATGACTGTTACCCGCTCTGATTTGACACGAGTGCTTTTTGTAAACCCGAATTAACAATCAAGGCGAAAACCACTCTCTAAATTATTAGAAGAAGTGTAGAAGATATTCCACGATATGTGATCACACTGAAGGGTTTCATGGTTTCATGTTTCAGGGTTTCATGTGAAACTACAGAGATGAGTGTGTAGCTGCTGACACCGTGAAGTTTGTTTTTTCACCAGCTGCTGACTAAGAAGATAACACAGCTGTCAAAGCTGTCAACGTTTGAATGCATTCTTGGAAACGGCAACCCGTATTCAGAAAGATGTTTGATGACAAGGACAGAAGACAGTAAATTAATCTTTTTGTGGAAGGAATGCCGATACCATGAGATCATAATAAAAGACAAAAGATACTGTCAGATGTCTGCAGTGTGATGATGGAAGGGTATAAATGTACGGCTCATGAACAGAGAGAGGAACCAAAAGTAAACCTATAAAAACAATTTGGGGATACAGCATAGTATTGCAATATTTTGCGTGGCAATATTGTATCGATAGTGTCGATCTTGTGTTATATAAACTGTTAACCTCTTAAAAATGCGACGGTCGCTATTCTGTATTTCAGAGGTGATAGTGGGCTGAGTATTAAAGCGAGAGTGAAGACACTGGTATCATATGAAACTGAGAAAACCTAAGCAATCGGCCATATCATATTAGCTTGTTGGAAAAAACGCTTAATAAAGCTACAAAGTTATGTTAGTTTTGGTGCGGAAAAACTGGCATGGCCATTTTCAAAGGGGTCCCTTGACCTTGAGTGAAATATCTTATTACATAAAACAGATGTTGAAAAACTGCATAATTTGTAGTTGAAAAAAGGTAATGCATCGCAATATATCTTATTGCAAAACGATACTATGAACTATACGCAATAAAAACTAGAAGCTTTAAAAGGTGTGTGTACACTTTGCTTTCCACTGTATGTACTAAAAATGTTTTCATTGTCAGCGACTTCTTCTAAGGCTTGATTCTCTCATCCTAATCGTTCCCGTTCTCTTTTCTCTCTCCCCCCACAGCGGCGGTGGTGGCCGGGTCGGACATGATGCCGGGACAGATACCTGACCCTTCGCTGGCGGCGGGCTCCCTGCCCTGCCTGGGCCAGCTGGCGGGCATCTCGGCCACCACGCTCACTGATCAACTCAAACTGGCCGACTTCCGCCAGCTGGGCACCATGCTTTCGCCGCTGCATTTTCTGGGGCGGCTGGGGAAGAGGCCGCTGGCCATCAAGACGGAGGTGAGGAGGGAGAGAAAAGAGGAACTGGTGTAGCAGTAGGGTGTATGAAAGATGTACGTCAAGTGAGAGTGTAGAAAGAAGAAGGAGGGTGTTAGGTTTATTCAGGATGTTTCAAAGATTTCTATCAAGGCAGGTTTTTATAATTTTCTTAAAAAATGACATCAGTCTCCAGGTAGTGATAAGTTTACTAGGGCGGCGACTAACGATTATTTTCATTGTCATTAATCTGTTGATTATTTTCTTGATTAATCGGTCAGTTGTTTGGTCTATAAAATGTCAGAAAACGGTGAAAAATGATTATCAGTGTTTCCAAAAGCCCAATATATGATGTCCTTAAATGTCTTTTTTTTTGTCCACAATTCAAAGATATTCAGTTTACTGTCATAGAGGAGTAAAGAAACCAGAAAATATTCACATTTAAGAACCTGGAATTTTAACTTTTTGTTTTCTTAAAAAATGACTCAAACCGATTTAATCGATGATCAAAATAGTTGACGATTAATTTAATAGTTGACAACTAATCGATTAACACATACATATATATATATACAGTATGTGTGCATGATAAACTGATGTGATAATACAATATAGGACTTTGGCATATTAATTTTGTAAGTTTCATTTTGCCCCCTCTAGTGATCACAACAAGAATTACTGTAGAGGTTGCACAACATAGTTTTTTCATCGAGGTGATCACTACTTATTAGTTACAGGTTTATGTAATTTCCAGTCAAGTAAACGCCTGTTTCTCATATTAATAATACATTGTGTTTGCAGATGGATGAAGATGAGGATAGGAGGAAACGCAGACGAGAGAAAAACAAGGTAGCAGCAGCACGATGCCGAAACAAAAAGAAGGAACGGACCGACTTCCTTCAAAGGGTGAGTCCATGACACAGCATTGCATACTGATGAGCAGAAACTGAGCAGCTAAGTAGTGTAGCCAAGAATAGCCTGACTTCAGTTAACCTGAACAGCTCAGTCCAGTCCAACTCAATCCAACTCAGAGCTAACACTATCAGGCTAATACAATCAAATTTACTGCACCTGCACAACTTAAAGTCAGGGTTTTCAGAAGTAACAAAAACTAACAGTTTGAAAGTACTCTGAACAATTCATTATCCAGTAATGTCTAATAATTCGACATCTCTGTCCAGGAATCGGAGCGTCTGGAGATGGTGAACTCGGACCTGAAGGCCCAGATCGAGGAGCTCCGTATGGAGAGGCAGCAGCTAATGGTGATGCTCAACCTCCACCGGCCCACCTGCATCGTGAGGACCGACAGCGTCAAAACACCCGAGAGCGAGGCCAACCCCCTGCTGGAGCAGCTGTCCGCCGACGCCAAGTGAAAACCAGGAAAACCGGGGACTCGGAGTCCCCCACCTCCCCCCCGACGCGCAAACTGGCACCACCGTGGCAGCCATTTAAATGAAAACTGAACTGGCAATACATTTCTAAACAAGCACTTGAGCTCCAAGCTGAAGACTTTTGGAGACTCTGCCCAAAGACCTGAGGTTGTAGGGCTTCCTTAGTACTGCTACATGAGCTGGCTCTGTCCATTGGAAGACTGGAAATACCCAGTTTCATCTCCGCATTAAGTGTTGTCGTTGACACCCGCTGTGCCTAGTTGTTACTTCAACCATCTCTACATAAAAGGGACCAATGGAAACAGTAGAGTACGACTGGAAACAACGCTGAGGAAACACACTAATATCAATATGGTGCTCTGTTACAAAAGCCCTGAGTAGGTTGTGTGGCATTGATTCAATGCAGAGGCCCCACAAAGGCTTAGTGTTCTGCAGCTTTCCTTTGTATGCTAGCCGAAATATACAGGTGTAGAGTTTTTAGAATACAATACTCAATACAAAGTACACCAGACGGAGTAGAGATTTTTTTGTTTTTGTAATGTTGATTTCTATACCCTGCCTCGACGATGGCAGTTACCGGTTGATCCGATTTGTGGTGACGCTGGCGTCATGAAAAGCACATATACACAAAATGTTTACACCCTTGTTTTTTGGACTGTCCATTATTGTACTTGTTTTATACTGCTTTGAATACATAAACATATATGACATACCTGTTAATCACTTGACGTGATTTGTCTTTTGAAACTTTCCAGTCTGTGTCTTCTTGTCATGTTGCGCTGTCAAACAGCTGTGAAAACAAGCAGAAATCTTTTCAGCTGAGCAGTATTTCAATGTCTGTTCTGGACCTGTATCTGCTATGTATGACTCTATTACCCTGAATAGATTAAATTTTATTTTCTAACTACAAGAAAGAGCACATCTTGTTTTTTTATGTTTTTTTTTTTTTTTACTTCATCGGACGTGCAATAGCTCATGTGTTTTTCAGTTAAATGAGTCCTTGTATTTGTTCCTCCCAGTCATGACACTACAACTATCAAGTGACAAACGTTGTGCAATCGTGTTTTCTTCAGCTGAGGCATGTTGCCAAAAGCAGGGTTCTACTTTCATTTGCTCAACTCAGAAAAGGTCATACATGCCTTTATTTTGTCCAGGCTTGATTATTGCAGCATTATTACTATTTTTTTTTTTTTTTTTAGAATGTATCCTAAGATGTTATCATTTTTCCTTTCATTGAATTCAATTATTATTTCACTTTCTTCAACTTTTACGTGCCTTGAACTTAGTTTTTTACTTAAAGCTGCAGCGGGTAGAAATGGAGCTAATATGAAAAATATTTTTTTATAAAACGGTCACTGTATCCTGACAGTAGTGCATGAGACAGGTAATTCATTAACCATGTGCTCCTGTGTCCTCCAGTGCTCCTAAAGCTGGAGACACACCAACCCAACATCAGAGAACTAGCGGCAACCAAGGCCGTCTGTTGCATCGCCTCACGCCGCCTTTTGTTTTCACCGACAATTTGCACCCGAACGCACCGCAAAGACTACAGCCGACGCCTAGTTAGCACGGACGTTCTGCACCTGCGTGAGATGAAATAACTCTTGACTTCAGAAACATCTTGTAGTGTACTGTTTAGCTGTAAAATGAGAAAGTTTGTGACCTGGAAGCCAGGTTGAGATCTGTTGAGGAAATGCCAAGCACCGCCCACGAGCCGGAGCAAACTTTCTCATTTTACAGCTGAACTGTACACTACAAGATGTTTCTGAAAACACTGAAGGAGAGAAATAGGCATTACAGTAACAGAATATTGATTCATATTTGATCAGCGCTGCCTAGTCTGACAGTTTGATCGGAGTTCGCAAGTGATTTACAGCTGCCTCTGTTGAATGGACAGCCAATATGAACGCTCTCTCTCTGAAATGGCCTGCGATTGGTCTCCCGTCACGGGTTTTTAAAGCCTGAAAACAGAGCCATGAGGAGGTGCAGAAGTCTAGTTATCTCTCAGAGCACTTGAATTACAATATGCTGAAAGGTTATTAGGGATTTTTTGCCCAATGATGCCAAAAATATTCTGCCTACTGCAGGTTTAAGAACTTTAAAGAACACTTAGTAGCATTGTTTTAGATTGTATTATATAATAATTATTATTGTAATGTAATCAGGGTTGGAAATTAACTTTCTTTGTCCACCTGCCACTTAGCCTGGTGGATTCCCAAACCTACCAGCCCACTCAATAGATTACCATTGTTTTTTTTGGCAGGTGAGAGAAGCAAATTTTGCAGCCACTTGCATATTTTACCAGCATTTGGATGAATGGCTGGAGCTAATTTCCAACCCTGTATGTAATTACAAGACTAAAACTGCTGCTGAAGGAGGACAGCAGAACCTCACCTTCACTACACTGATTGACATTTTATTTTGGACAACAGGAAAAAGTCACCATTGAGTCAGGTCCTAAAAAAACATTTTTGATTCATCATATTCAAATTTATTATTTGGATGGAGATTAAGAAACGCACTCTTGGAGCATAAAGAGTAGTAGAGTAGTAATGGTGGTATCTACCGTGTTCTACTGTGTGTTCAGCTCAGACTGCGGTCAACAGCTCTATCTAGTGGAACATTTTGTGAACTGCATGATTTGCAGTAGACCAGATATATCAATTCAACTTCACAATATTAATAAACAGGGTCTGAAATTAACCGTTTTCCTCTCCTGCCACTCCAGCAGGTCACATTTTACAGGTCTGCTAGAGTCCTCACTAAGACCAAGAAAGTGGATCATATCAGTCCAGTTCTGAGGTCTCTACACTGGCTCCCTGTCTCTCAGAGAATTGATTTTAAAATATTCCTGCTGGTTTACAAAGCACTAAATGGTTTCGGGCCAAAATACATTTCTGATCTTCTGCTATGTTATGAACCATTCAGACTTCTCAGGTCATCTGGATCAGGTCTACTTAGTGTCCCCAGAGTCAGAACTAAACATGCAGAAGAAGCAGCGTTCAGTTTTTATGCACCAAATATCTGGAACAAGCTCTCAGAAACCTGCAGGACCAGCTCCAACTCTGAGTTCTTCTAAATCAAAGCTTAAAACTTTCCTGTTTGCTGCTGCCTTTTATTAAACCAGATAATGATCTTATACTGCACTAGAGCTTTTACTCTTGTGTGTTATATTCTATTTTAGCTTCTATCCTAGCTTTTATTTTACGCTTGTTTTTATTTTCTAATCTTTAATGTTTTTATAACTGTTTTAATTATGTCTTAATGTTCTTTTGCACTTTGTCGCAATGTTCTTGAATGTTTATGTAAAGCACTTTGAATTGCCCTGTTGCTGAAATGTGCTCTACTAATAAAGCTGCCTTGCCTTGCTACCATATATTTAATTTAGGCTTTAGAATTGCTTTTTAAGAATAATATTTCTTAATATAAGGAAAACCTGTCTGCCATGGTGGCAGGTGACCTGAAATTTTCATTCCCTAATTTCATTCCCTGAATGGTGGTTATCTATCTACTGTGTTATATACTGTGGTCAACAGCTCCATCTAGTGGAACATTTTGTGAACTGCATGATTTGCAGTAGACCAGCTATATCGATTCAACTTAACAATACTGATAAATAAGTGGTCAGCTACTGTAAAGACAAACCTAATAGATTATATTTTCATATACTTATGTTTCTTCTTCTTTTTCTCCAACTGTATTGAACTCCATAGCAACAACTGTTGGTTTCCATTGGTTACCTCCATCTTCATAAAGTGACTAAACTCTCTCAGGTAGGCCTCTGTTTTCTCTACTCTGAACAATAAATACAAGTTTTACATGTCTGATAAACAGAAAAACGAATATTTCCTTTAAATACTGATCTAAATTAGATTTATTTCGGTCCTAATTTGTTTGATGTTGGTTAATTAACGGTAACGTACATTAGCATCACTGTCGCACAACTGATGTTACAACAAAGTCTAACTTTTAACACTGTATATAAATTGAGCTGTCAGTTTCATACCGCATTTCCACACTATGTCGGTTCACTGCACTGTAAAAAAAAAAAACCTTTTTTTTTTTACAGGTTTTTTTCAAGAAATTTTACATTTGTTGTCAGTATTTCAAAATGACAGAAAAAAAATGTAAAAATTACATGTTTCATTTGTGATTTATATGTAAATGGTCTTAGATTTACAGTATTTTTTGTAATCACAATCGTAATTATCTGTATTTAAGCTTTTCTTGATCATTTTTAAAGATAATTATTCTATATTCTAGAGGTTTATGACTCCATTTTAACAATTCATTTATGTTAGAAGAAAAGGATTTCATGGAATTCTAAAAAAAAATCTTGTAAAAAGATTTATTTTTGCAAAACTTCTGAGTTAATGTAAATTTCGGCTTTTGCAACATAAAATTACATCTTTCATTTGTGATTTATATGTTAATGGTCTTAAATTTACGGTGTATGACTATTCTAACAATAAATATATGTTAAAAGTAAAATATTTCTTGTAAAATTACAGTAATAAAGGCTAATTATATAAAGATAATTACTGTTTTTTTTGTTTACAGTTTATTTATGTTTTTTAACAGACATTTTCTGGCGCCCCTGCTGCCAGAAAATTTCTGTTATTTTACACTTTTTTTTTTTTTACATTGTGTAAAGAAAGAAAAACCTTCAGTACATGCTAGCTCACCTCTGTGCTCCTCCTCTTTGGGGTGTTTTTATGGTGCAGATTCAGGTGTGAGGTTGGATCAGGATCTTGTTGTGGTGTGATGGATCAGTGTAAGGAGGAGGTCAATGAGGACCAGCAGCAGTCAGACCTGCCCACAATGAGCCAGGATCAGCTAGAGGTCACGGAGGCCCACGGTCAAGAGAGCGACACTGATCTGGAAATAGACCGTAGGTTAAAGTGACCATGCATTTCAATTTGCATATTGACCACTTACACCTCAAAAACTGACAATAACCTGATATTTTCAGGTGAGATTTCATTTCATTCTCACTGTGCAATATCATTTTCCACTTGTGCAATTTTGTTAATAGTCTGTTTATTGTCAATACTGTATATACTGCTCCTATTTTTATACTTCCTTCTATTTAAATGGTTCCTATATTGTGAGCTCTTTTTACTGTGTTAGCTGATGCTTCTTGTTTTTTGCACTATCCCCTTTGCTGGGGATATTTCTAACATTTATAACAAATGGCTTAAATTATAGATGAAGGGTCTTCTTTATTACATTAACAGAATAATCAGAATAATGCACATTTTAACAAAACTTTTTTTATTTTTTTATTCATGTGCTCGATTATACCAGGTCCCCAATGCAAAGTAATCAACTTCTATAAAAACTCTAAGCCCTAAAATCATAAAAATACTGAAAATATTCTTTAATTATTTTATAAACCATGTTAAGCATTCTTTGAGTATATAAAATATACATATGTACCCATATATACACACAGACATGTTTATATATGTATATATTATATACATACATAATATACATACATATATTTTTTTATTTATTAGGGATTACTATATATATATGTATATTTTTTTTACTATTTTCATCATTTACTGTGTCCCTGAAGTCATTTTCTCTTTTTAGAATATTTTATTTTCAAATATTTTAGTTAACCAAATATACAAAACACAAACTCACACAAACCTGGCTCCAAATTCCCTCCCTATCCCACCCACATACAAACTGAAAAAGAACCATACTCAAAAGGAGTAGTCTAGTTAACTATCAATTGAATTAAAAAGTATATATAAAAAAATAAAAATAAAAACACAAATAAAGAAATCATAAATAACGAGATGCAGGGTTCTGACTTATTCAGATGACTAATGATGTATCAAGTCTGCTAATTTTGTTATATCAAATCCAATATAGGTGTTGGTAAGGAGTCCATATAGGTTAAATAGGGTTGCCAAATCTTCAGAAATGTGTTGCCTGAAGTCATTTTTCCACCTTACTAGTAGTTTCTTGCCTTCCACATAGAAGATTACATTTCCATTGAGACCACTTTCAGGAAGTGACATTTGTTTTTAAGGAAGGAAAGGAGTAAAGTAGGGTCAGCAAAAAATTTCACTTATGTCACTATATCACTATTCTTATATAATGCAAAAAACATGAAAAATCCATATTCTCTTCAAAAGCCATGAAGCTGAAATCGTGCTGCATAACAGGAATGACCATTTTTCTGTTTTGTCCCTTTCAGATGGCCCCAGTCAGAAACCGAGTTTGTCCTGTAGAGAGCGGTACCTGCGGGCCTGTCGGCGGATAGGAGTCGTTCCGGCATCTCCCTTCCTCCGTCAGTTGGGTGAAGACAATATGAACCTGAACCATTATGGTGTGGGACCTCTGGGGGCCAAAGCTCTGGCCATAGCTCTGAAGGTAAGGAGGTCTTCAATGCCTCCAGCTATATTCACTAGAATGAATTGAAAGACTTAGTACCATGATCACCAAAATTCAATGCCCATTATTTTGTTTTATAAAGTAAGGTTATGGATGGTGTAATGGCTTGACTTGACCAGAAACAACAAACCTATAAGCCACTGAAGGGCTGCTAAACAGGTGTCACACTGAAATCTGTGACCACTGACAATCTGTGACTGCAGAGGAGAAAGCAACATATGAGGTCACTATTTCTGATGGCTGTCGTCAGAAAATGTGACCCCACTGTACCGGTGTAATCACTGACAGAAAACACACAAAACTAACATAAATGTATTTAAATATTTTTTACTTTAAAGATGTATTCTCAAAACTCTGAAAGAAAAATAAGAAGATAGGTACAGTGAGGTCACATTTTTTGACGACAGCCGCCAGAAATAGTGACCTCAGATGTTGCTGGCTCCTCTGCGGTCACATATTTTAATGGTCACAGATTTCAGTGTAACACCGGTACTTGTCTGCATGTTGCGTAGCACAGTTGAATAATTCACATTCCCAAACGTCCGTAGATCCATCCACAGTGTTGACGACGATTCACACACACTTATATCAATTAATAACTTGCATGTAAACAAACAAATGGCTCAATGGGAGAGTCAAAAACTGTGTGCCTCTTTCAGTACACAACACACCTGCTCTGTGATTACAGATCCACCGTTTGTACTCTACACAACCACCTAGTGTGCAAAAGGGATATTATCACAAGTTGACACATACTACTTCATATACAGACACATAATGAGCACAATGTGAAAAAATGGCTCCAACAAATGAGTTGAGGTCTTACAATCCTTTTTTCAATGTAGTCTGTAAGTGTAGTGTTCATTTTCTGCCATTCAGTAATGCATTTCTTTTTGTGTGTGTGTGTGTTTTAGCATGACGATGACATCACCAACCTTGAGCTGGAGGACAATGGTCTTCAGCCAGAGGGGGCACGCTACCTGATGGAGATGCTTCTATCAAACATCAGCATCCGGAGTCTAGTAACTATTCTTTTACTACTACTACTACGACTACTACTACTACTACGACTACTACTACTACTACCACTACTACTACTACCACTACTACCACTACCACTACTACCACTACTACTACCACTACCACCACCACTACTACCACTACTACTACCACTACTACCACTACTACTACCACTACTACCACTACTACTACCACTACCACCACCACTACTACCACTACTACTACCACTACCACTACTACTACTACT
>CAKAOI010040551.1:0-11949 GCA_916701655.1 Sebastiscus albofasciatus | reverse complement strand
TTTTTATTATTTTTTATTTTTACTGATGCCTACTTATTATATTTTATTTACTTGCTTATTTATTATTATTATTATTATTATTTTACCGATGCCTATTCCTTATATCTTGTTTTATATATTATGTTAATTTTATTTTTTTATTTATTTTTCTGATGCGTACTTGTTATATCTTGACATGATTATTTATTATTTTAATTTTTATTATTATTATTATTATTATTTATTTTATTTTTTATTATTTTTTATTTTTACTGATGCCTACTTATTATATTTTATTTACTTGCTTATTTATTATTATTATTATTATTATTATTTTTTATTTATTTAGATTTATTTTTTTTACTGATGCCTCTTGTTATTTGCACTGCCCTCCTTTGCTGCTGTAATCCTGCACATTTCTTATCTTATCTTAAGATTTTAATGTGTTTTCTATCAGATATTCTCTTCCTGTTGTCCGTCCCTTCCTTTATTTCTTCCTCCTTTATCATTTTGGTATCTATTATTGTTGTTGCTCCGCTCATTTATTTCTCTCCTTCCTCCTCCTCCTTTCTCTTCATCCTCCACATGGCGACCTCCATTCTTTCTTCTCAGCGTTTTCATGTTCAAAGTCAAGGTCAGGAGGCGACGGGGCGGCCGGAGATTAGCAGAGGAGCTACTGGAGGGTCTGAACCTCCCAGAGAGAGGAAGAGGAGGAGGAGGAAGAGGGGGAGGAGGAGGAGGAGGGATGTGGAAACAGAAGAAGAGGAGGAGAAGGAGGGAGATAAAACAACCTGCTGTGTGAGCTTCCTGTAGTTTATCGAGGAGGATTTGAGGCTTTTGCAGGTTGAAGCTCGTTTTGTCAGAAAACTGTATTTAACCTCCTGAACTCTGCTGATGCTCCTCTTCCTCCTCGTCCTCCTCCTCACCACCTCAGCTGGCACCGACTTCAGTAGTAAACGGATATTTTCAGAAATAGAAAGTGTTTCCTTCAGTGAGTGTTTTTTTGTGAAGGTGGGAGGAGAGAAAACATCAATAAAAATCAGATCTCAGAGGAAGCAGATACGATGAGACGGAGGAGACGAGCTCTGGGTTCAGTCTAACATATATCACAATAAAGCTCTGTGGAAATGATGCCGAGGGGGCGCTGACCAAACGGCGATATCTGATGAGTTAGAAGTGAGAACGGGTCGGTTAAAAATCCAGATTCCCTCTGAGATGCTGCCTGAGATGCACAAATAGACCTTCAAGCATCTTATGAGGCAGAAACTGAAAATCATTTGAGTTTTTCTACAACAGAACAATGTGCAGGAGTTGTAAACAAGGTCTATTTATCATTATCAAATCATGAAATAAATGTATAAATCAACATCCCGCATTTTCCTGATTATCTTTCTACTTTTCTCTGTTTCTCTTTTAGTTTAATCGTCGACAGAAATCTGTAGAGAGAGGTGAGAGTTAAGGTGTGAACTGTGGCTCGTATCAGTGTTTACTGATGCAGGATAAATAAAGAGAAGATAACATCTGAGACATCTGAGACATCGTCTCCAGCTTCAAGGTCAAGACTTTGTTCAGTCGTTTACCAACAAGCTGCTATTTATCCTCCTTCAGAAGGTTTCACTGCTACAGAAACATCATTTCATCACTGAACTCTCCTCAGTCAGTCAGACATCGGATCACTTTAACACAGACACACGTTGGTCTTCATGTCGGAGGACAGCTGAACTTATTGATCTGGATTTTATCAGTTTTAAACTGAAGTCAGAATTCAGACGATATATTTTGATACTGAAAACTGTCAGTAAATCTCCGTCAGGAACGAGATAACAGATCAGAGCAGAACAAGCAACATGAGGACAGAAACTCTCACTCAGGTGTTCGTTATCTACCTGATTAAAGACTCAATCAGCAGCCGGCTGGGCGGCTGAGACGCCGTCTGACTTCTGACTTCACGTCTGACTGTTCAGATCCACAGTTTGTCTTTTTGTCTACAGGAACAACATTACACCGTTAGAGAACTCGTTATGTAAAGTATTTCTCAAACACATTCAGTTACTTATTATAATATGTAAACTCATAGGGGAAACTAATTTATTAATTGATAAATGTTTATGTTATTCCAAATAAAGCAGACGGACTCTGATGTATATTAAAGGGGAAATAAAGTTGTAAATTGTTAAATAAATGGTATTTTTCTGCTAATTGCTTTGTCAACTGTCATTTGTATGTTTTTTCAATCGGGTCGCACGAGAAGACGTATAAATATCATGACATTACACGGACATTCTGCGTGTCATGAGAACGCATTTTAGCCTTTTATGTCATTGGTACAATGCACAAACATTCGCAGTTAGGTTTAGGCAAGAAAACCACTTAGTTAAGGTAAGGGATAACATCATGGTTAGGCTTGAAATAAGTACGTAAACTAATTGAAACACGTACGGAAACAACTACGGAAAACAGGTCACTAACGTCATTAAAAAACATGTGACCATCATTACGTGACAAACGTCACTAACGTAACTTACGAAACAAAACAACTGTCAACAATTGATGTTTTTATCAAATTAAATATTCTGCTTCAATCCAGATTTGTTGCCGTTTAGCCTTTCAAAGACAACATTTTTATTGAGATCTAATGTTTGCTCTCCCGCTCACGTTATATTCATTAAAGACTTGAGTTGACTGGAAAAAAAAAGACCAAACCAATTAAATCACTTTATTTGAGGATTGAGGATTTTCATTTTTTTAGGATGATGATGTCATAAAATATAAACAACAGACATTCAAAGTGTCATTTGAAAACCTCAATAGAAGCTTTGAATGTCAAAAAATTACATTTTAAAAGCGTAAAAAGTACACATGATGCAGAATAATATATATTATTATTGGATTATAATTATTGATGCATTAATGTGTTCATCACTTTAAAGGTGGAATTTATTTTAATTACTTTCTCTTCCTTCCTTCCTTTCTTCTTTTCTTCCTTCTTTTCTGTCTTAGTAGTTTCTTATAGAAACATACATTAATACCCCTTTTGATTTCAATCATCTATACATTTTTTTAAATAAATGTTTTTCTTCCGATCAATAACAGGAATGTATTATTTTCTTGTTCTGCTTGTAAGTTTAAAATGCTTTTCCTGCTTTCTGTGTTTCTTGTTATTTTAATGAGAATGTAAAGAAACCTTGACGTCTTACTTCACTGATTTTCTCCTTTTTGTTGCAGAGGATCAATAACAGCTCATTTCCTCACTACTTCCTGCTAACATCCCCTCCGTCCTTTAACACATCCGTCCTCTCGGTCCGGCCTGTTTGCTGTGTTTTATTGGATTGTTTGGATTATTCAGCAGCTGTATGTTCAGTCTCCTGCCGCCATCAGGGACGGAGAGAGGGCACGAAAACTCTGAAAATAATCATCTGAGAAAAAAACAGGTTTCATTCAGTCTTAATAAATATTAGTGAGTGTAGTCAGAGGTCGTCGTCACACAGCAGGGAATTAACCGATAAACAACCAGAAGAGGAAGAAAAACCTTTAAAACAAGACTCCAGTTCAGTCAAACCTCTCAGCTCATCAGCTGGTTTTCTGACTCCACCCGGTCTCACAGGAAGGCGTTTAAACACCCCGACATTACACGGACATTCTGCGTGTCACGAGGATGCCGTCTCCCATTTAAAAGTCCTGTGTTTGTTGGACCCGCCCACCATAACTGGTCTTTCCCTCTTTTTTATTCTACGTCACTAACTCTTACCGTAGCATTTATAAGTGGATGTGTTTACATTACAGTCAGTACAGGATACATGACGTACAAATGACACACAGATATAAAGAAAGGCGTACTTATGTACGCTAAACGCTTTGCGCAGTATCGTGGCATTTATACGCCTTTTTGTGTGACTGGGCTGTTTATTATTTACAATCATTATGTGACAAACATCACTAACTTAACTTACAGAACAACACAGTTTCATGGGAAGGCGCATAAACACCATGACATTACACGGCCACTCCACGTGTCAAACATCAGCAGTTCGGTTTAAGCAAGAAAACCACTTAGTTAAGGGAAAACGTCATGGTTGGGCTTAAAATAAGTACGTAAACTAAGTAAAATACGTACGTAAACAACGTAACACAACTACGGAAAACACGTCACAAACATCAATAAAAAAGACGTGACTCACGAACAAAACACCGTTCAACAACGGTCTCCTGGTTAAAAGTCCTGTGTTTGTTGGACCCGCCCACCATCAGTGGTCTTTCTCTCTTTTTATACTACGTCACTAACTCTTGCCGTAGCCATTATACGTGGATGTGTTTACATTACAGTCAGTACAGGATACATGGCGTACAAATGACACGCGGAAATCAAGAAAGATGTACTTATTGCACGCTAAATGCTTTGCGCATTATCGTGGCACTCATACGCCTTTTTGTGCGAATGGGCCAACAAGGCACATTTCACACCGTCTCATGTCTCCTTATTGATCTCGTAAAAGGTTTGTTTCTATCTGCATATGGCTTGGTAACTCAAATAACCTTCATATTTACATTTTATTCACCGTTATTTCCTGATTTGTTGGCGTTTAGCATTTAAAAAACTAAATTTTTACCGTGTTTAAAGAACAGTTTGCTCTCCAGCTCGCTAGAAACAAAGGGAGGCACTGCCGAGTTATATTCATTAAAGACTTGAATTGACTGGACAAAAAAAAAGCCCAAACCAATTAAATCACTTCATTCAAATTGAGGATTTTCATTTTTTTGGGATGATGATGTTATAAAATATTAACGACCGACATTCAAGATGCCATTCGAAAAACCTCAATAGAAGCTTTGAATGTAAAACAAAAAAATTACATTTTTAAAGCCCAAAAAGTCCTCATGATGCAGAATAATATATATTATTGGATTATAATTATTTCTCCAGTAGAAAGGAAAGTTTCCAGCTTGAATATTCCCAGTATTTTGCAGCTCTAGTCACTAAACTGAAATCGTTTCTGTGTTTTCAGGCTGATGATCAGTTACTGAGTCTGTGTGGTGGATGTTTTCTGTTGATATGTGCTTCATCAATAGAATAAAATCACCTTCCCTTTGCTGTTGATTCCTACAGATGGATGATGTGTTTCTCCTGGCAACCGTTTTTAAACATCAATCAGATTATTTTTCCACTCAGACTTGAATACAGCAGCATGAGTGTGTGTTCTGAGGACATAATTAAGTTTGTTTTCTGAGTGAATCTTTCCAGAAAAAGTCGGACCTCATCCTACGACACGTGTTAATGATGATGATGGTGATGATGGTGATGGTGATGAAGGGGAAGACGAGGCGTTGCAGCGACGGGACTCTTTTCAATCATTTCCTGCGAGGGAAAACTCATCAGCAGCATTCAGATGTCTGAGCACACCTCCACGTTTCCATAAAGAACGTTTGATTAGCTGCTTCGGCTCAGGTGTGCAGAGACGATCCGGTTTTATTCTGCAGGACTCTCTCAGACACAAAATCACTGATGTTACACGTTCACATGTTTGATTGATTCTTCTGGAATAACTGTTGTTGAATTAAATCTTCAGTAAAACATGTGTAGTTTCAGAAATGCTGTTTCCTGCAGGAATAAACATTAATTAATAAAAACAAGGGTTTAGAACATGATGATGGAAGTATATGATGGTCATATCCCATGCTCTATTATGTCTCATAAGTTGTTTTGGGTTGATGCCGTTTGTTACACAGATTTGGTGCTAAATTTAACCATGTTTTACCATTAAAGAGTTGATAAAAACGATCAATAATCCCTCCAAAATACCACATTAAGACACCAAGACCTTGAGGAACACCATAGAAAAAGCCATGCTGTGATTTGGGATCAAAAACTTTTGACATTTTGGAGATTTTTGCAAGAATTTAATTTTTTCAGCGATTGGATGGCGAGCACTTCTGTTGTGTCAACTGCTCAGAAACCCCCTTATTGTCAGTCTAGCTAGGAAAGCCATCCATCCTCTGAATGCTCTAGGTCTCTAGTTTGTGGCTGTAAAGTTTCATGAGGCTGTGATTATCCTAGAGGTCACCACAGGTCATTTTGTACAGTGAGGTCAATGAAAAGGCTCCTACGGGGACTCTAAGAGTCTCAGCTTTACAGTGATTTATGTAATTCTGAGACTGTTTAGGGACCCCATGCAAAAATATTCACAACATTTTGGAATAGGAGACAATAACACAAATATACTGCATGTGATTATCATAAAGTGGGCATGTCTGTAAAGGGGAGACTCGTGGGTACCCATAGAACCCATTTACATCCACACATCTGGAGGTCAGAGGTCAAGGGACCCCTTTGGAAATCACCATGACAGTTTTTCCTCACTAAAAATTTTAATGGGTGAATTGTAAACGTCTCCGTCCCGGAGTTTCACTGACTGAAGCTTCTGGTTTAAATATTCAGCTGATTCCTCCCAGACATGATGACAGACACACACACACGCACACACACACACACACGCACACGCACACGCACACACACGCACACGCACACACACACACACACACACACACACACACACACACACACACACACACTGACAGACAGATGAAACATTAAATATCCAGGAAGGATGATTGGAGGTCAGATGATGCTCCGCTGCCGTGGTTACCGTCTCTCAGGTAACCACATCATTACACCCCCCCCCGCCTCTCCCTCCTCTAAATCCTCCCTCTCCTCCTCTCCTCCTCTCTTTATCTCTGTCCTCTCATCTTGTCCTCCTCTTCTTCCCCCTTTTCTGCTTTATTTCCCCACTCATCATCATTTTTAACATTTCCTGAGATAGATTCTTTTGTCTCCTCTCTTTTCCTCCTTCCTTCATCCCTCGCTCCCTCTCTCTCTCTTCAGTATCACTTCTTTCTTTCACTCAAACTCACTCCTCATCATCAAATCTGTGTTTTTCTTTTTCTCCTCTCTTCATCCCTCTTTCTGTGTAGTTGTTTCCTCCTCTTCTTTCCTTTTTTGTTCCCTTCTTTACTTTACATTTTCCTTTCTCTCCTTGTTTCTTCTTCTCTTGTTACATCGCTTCTCCCCTCTTCTCCTCTCCTTGTCTCCTCTCTTCGTCTCCTCTCATCTCCTTGTTTCCTTCTCTTGTTTCCTCTTTTCTCCCCTCTTTTCTTCTTCTTGTTTCTCCTCTCCTCTCCTCGTTTCCTCTCTTCTCCCTTCTCCTTGCTTCCCATCCTCTTTCCTTTCGTCCTCTCCTGTCTTGTTTCCTGTCTTTTCTCCTCCTCTCTTCTCTCGTTATTGTCCTCCTCCATGTTATTGTCTTGATGACTAACCACGGTGGAGGAAGGGGGGTTGGGGGGGTAGTCTGGGGTAGAGATCCAAGATGGCGTCTGATCAGAATCAGTTAATTAGCAGCAACAGAGTGGAGGGTTCATTAATTATCACAGCTGATCTACATGCTGATATGAGACGGAATCATACGAGTCAGAAGACGAAGATCAGCTGTCTCACACTGATAATAATAATAAAATCTGATTATAGTGGAGACCACACCCTCTTCCTCCTCCTCCTCCTCTTCCTCCTCTTCCTCCTCTTCCTCGTCCTCCTCCTTCTCCTCTTCCTCCTCTTTTTATGTTTTTAAATCTCAGTCAAGGTTTTTAACGATAAAACAATTTGAAATTCTTTTTATATAACATTTTTATGATTTGAAGATTTGTTTCTGTTATTTAGTCTGACCTCATTGGTAGAAATGGGGTGGACAAAATAATAGAAACACCCATTAGTAGTCTATATTACATCATTGATCGTTATTATTCATTCATTATTGTGTCCTCTAATCTCTGAAACACCAAATGTTATGAAACAACAACCGTAGTTCGTTTACGAGTCGGGCGCACTTCCTTTGTGAGTTTGCGCTGCGACCTGCTCTAACGTTAGCTCAGCTTGGAAAAGCCGGGGGTTGATGGTGGCTCGCTGTGAGCTGTACAGAACCCCTCGGCCGGACTTTGCCGCTTCTCGAGGCTTCTCGTGGACTAAACGTTGGTACTCGCTGGGTGTTCTTGTGGTGTCAGGAGACGGGCCGGGTCCTGTTGTCTCTGCTTGGTCCCTGTGTGAAAGACGAGGATTGTGTATTTTCATGTATTGCCTGTAATCCAGTGAGTCATGACGATTATTAACTGAGTTTTATTGGGGAGGTAAATGTAATAAATGGGATTTCAGGAGACACAGTCGGTCGTGTTTCACTCAGGAATAATAAGGTGGGGTTAAAGGTCGCAGATCCAGATCTTCCAGGACGAGGAAGCTGAGCGGAGCGTCGCAGAATAAATGCTTCAAACATGTTGTGAGCATAACAGGAAGTAAAAGAAACACACACACACACACACACACACACACACACAGTAGAGAGTGTGTGTGTGTCATGCGTCGTCGTTTGTGTTTCTGAAGGGAGGCTGACAGGCGGGATGACAGGCGGTCTCCCGGCTGTCAGGACGCTGAGAGAAAGCTGGAGATGAATCTGTGCTTCAAAACGGCGGGAGAGCGGCGGTTTGGTGGAGGGGGGAGGGGGGAGGGGGGAGGGGTGGGGGGGCGGCGGCGTCGACGGCACACGGGGGGAATATATTTATATATATTTGAGCAGAGTGGAGGGAAATGTTCCCCTCGACGGCGGCGGAGCTGCTGAGAAGCGTCAGTCACGTTAAACGGAGGCAGAGAGGAAGGAAGGTGTTTACTCGTCTTTTATTTTCTCTTTACTGAGTCAGAGGAAAGTTACTGTCTGTAGACGAGGAAAACACACACACACACATACACACACACACAGACATAAACACATACACACACACGCACACGCGCACACACACACAGACATACACACACGCACGCACGCACGCACGCACGCACGCACGCACGCACGCACGCACGCACGCACACGTCGAGGAACTGAAACTGACTTTTACACTCAGCTGTTAAAGTTTCATGTTCTGTCCATGAGGTCGTTTCCGACCCGTCCCACTGGAAGACGTATAAATACAACGACATGACAAAGACATTCCACCACGAGGACACATTTTAGCGTTCTCATGTGTCATTTGTACACAAACATCCGCAGTTATAGGTTTAGGCAAGAAAACCATTAACTGGTCCTGTAACTAATGCCCTGTCCACACATATTTACGTTTTTCTCATTGATTATTTTATTTTCGACTTTTTTACTGTCTGTTTTTTTATCTATTTTTTAGTCATATTGCATCTTTTTGAGGTAGTTTTGCGTCTATTTTTAGTAATTTTGCATCATTTTGTGATAGTTTTGTGTCTATTCATAGTCGTTTTGCATCTTTTTGTGGTGGTTTTGCATCAGTTTTTAATCATTTTGCATCTTTTTGTGGTGGTTTTGCATCTGTTTTTAGTCATTTTGCATCTTTTTGAGGTGGTTTTGCATCTATTATTAGTGATTTTGCATCTTTTTGTGGTGGTTTTGCATCTGTTTTTAGACATTTTGCATCTTTTTGTGGTGGTTTTGCATCTGTTTATAGTCATTTTGCATGTTTTTGTGGTGGTTTTGCATCTATTTTTAGACGTTTTGCATCTTTTTGTGGTGGTTTTGCATCTGTTTTTAGTCATTTTGCATCTTTGTGAGGTGGATAAATTAGAGTTCACTCATTTACCTCTCTGGTGGTAAACAGCTGAGAATGGAGAGTTTGTCTCCATCTTCCATCCATCCGTTGTGAGATGCTGCTGTCGTGTCTGTAAACCTTTCTAATCTTGTTTGTTTGTGACCCGACACACAGACGGATGTGTGTAATCTAATGTCCTGCATGATCGTCCTGCTGCTCAGGTGTGTTTGTGTATCGCCGTCGACGGTTCTGCTACATTAAATACATTCCTGCTCCGGTGTCACGGAGATAAACTCCCGTACGTCTCGCTGTCCTCGGAGGACGAGGCGACTCATTTACCAACATGGAGATTGATGTGTTTATCAGCGAGGCAGCAGACCTGAGCCAGCCTAATGTCTCTGTAAAATAAACCCAGCATGCACTGGGAGAGCCGCCGCAGCCCTGACAGGATCACTATCAGCTGCAGCATGAAACGGATAGCAACAGTCGCTCGGTCACACATGACATCACACTAGAGGCATACGAGCGTAAAGGCGCCACAGGAAGTACAGAACAGAGGGCAGGACGCACACACCTGAAGACAAACATGAATAACAATCAGTTCTGTGTTTTAACTCTTTTCAAACAGGCAGGACTACTTCCCGAAGGCAGGAAGGTTTACGAGTCGTCCCTGTTTACTGAATGTGGAGGCAGTGACTCAGGGTCTGTTCACACCTGGAAGTCTGAACCGAGGTTCTCGGTTTTCTTACACTGTAAACATTTGATCAGGTTGGTTTTGGTTTCATGTTGCGATGATGATTGTCATCAGCTACGTCCTGTCGTCATCTCCTACATCCTGTCGTCATCACCTACGTCTTGTCGTCATCAGCTACGTCTTGTCGTCATCGCCTACATCCTGTCGTCCTCACCTACGTCTTGTCGTCATCGCCTACGTCTTGTCGTCATCGCCTACATCCTGTCGTCCTCACCTACATCCTGTCGTCATCAGCTACGTCTTGTCGTCATCGCCTACGTGTTGTCGTCATCAGCTACATCTTGTAGTCATCGCCTACATCCTGTCGTCATCACCTACGTGTTGTCGTCATCAGCTACATCTTGTAGTCATCGCCTACATCCTGTCGTCATCAGCTACGTCTTGTCGTCATCGCCTACGTCTTGTCGTCATCAGCTACGTCTTGTAGTCATCGCCTACATCCTGTCGTCATCGCCTACGTCTTGTCGTCATCAGCTACGTCTTGTAGTCATCACCTACATCCTGTCGTCATCGCCTACATCCTGTCGTCATCGCCTACGTCTTGTCGTCATCAGCTACGTCTTGTAGTCATCACCTACGTCCTGTCGTCATCACCTACGTCTTGTCATCATCAGCTACGTCTTGTAGTCATCGCCTACATCCTGTCGTCATCAGCTACGTCCTGTCGTCATCACCTACGTCTTGTCATCATCAGCTACGTCTTGTCGTCATCGCCTACGTCTTGTCGTCATCGCCTACGTCCTGTCGTCATCACCTACGTCTTGTCATCATCAGCTACGTCTTGTAGTCATCGCCTACATCCTGTCGTCATCAGCTACGTCCTGTCGTCATCACCTACGTCTTGTCATCATCAGCTACGTCTTGTCGTCATCGCCTACGTCTTGTCGTCATCGCCTACGTCCTGTCGTCATCACCTACGTCTTGTCATCATCAGCTACGTCTTGTAGTCATCGCCTACATCCTGTCGTCATCAGCTACGTCCTGTCGTCATCACCTACGTCTTGTCATCATCAGCTACGTCTTGTCGTCATCGCCTACGTCTTGTCGTCATCGCCTACGTCCTGTCGTCATCACCTACGTCTTGTCATCATCAGCTACGTCTTGTAGTCATCGCCTACATCCTGTCGTCATCAGCTACGTCCTGTCGTCATCACCTACGTCTTGTCATCATCAGCTACGTCTTGTCGTCATCGCCTACGTCTTGTCGTCATCGCCTACGTCCTGTCGTCATCACCTACGTCTTGTCATCATCAGCTACGTCTTGTAGTCATCGCCTACATCCTGTCGTCATCAGCTACGTCCTGTCGTCATCACCTACGTCTTGTCATCATCAGCTACGTCTTGTCGTCATCGCCTACGTCTTGTCGTCATCGCCTACGTCCTGTCGTCATCACCTACGTCTTGTCATCATCAGCTACGTCTTGTAGTCATCGCCTACATCCTGTCGTCATCAGCTACGTCCTGTCGTCATCACCTACGTCTTGTCATCATCAGCTACGTCTTGTCGTCATCGCCTACGTCTTGTCGTCATCGCCTACGTCCTGTCGTCATCACCTACGTCTTGTCATCATCAGCTACGTCTTGTAGTCATCGCCTACATCCTGTCGTCATCAGCTACGTCCTGTCGTCAT
>CAKAOI010040549.1:0-18432 GCA_916701655.1 Sebastiscus albofasciatus | reverse complement strand
AATATATACTCTCTCCAGATGTTCTGCGCTAATCCTACACAGAAGTAGTAGTAGTAGTAGTAGTAGTAGTAGTAGTAGTAGTAGTAGCTGTAGTTGTCGTCGTCGTAGTAGTAGTAGTAGCAGCAGTAGCAGCAGCAGTAGTAGCAGTAGCAGCAGTAGTAGTAGTAGTAGTAGTAGTAGTAGAAAGCAGGAGAATAAAACATGAACTCACCGTAGAGAGCTTTGGCACTGGACTTGGCTTTGTTACTAGGAGGCTCAGGAGACTGAGAGCCATGGCCGCTGAGAGAAAGACAGACATACAGTTAGTGTTTTAATTTATTTAATTTTTCATTTATTTCATTATTTATTTTGCATTTTTTTTATTATTTAAAAAAATATTTAAAATTAATTAAATTTAATTAATTTATATTTAAATTAATTTAATCAATAAAAATTAATTTGTTTTGTTATAATTTGTATTTTATTTTATTATTAAAAAATATTCCAAATTTCTAAACACATAAATACATACATATATTATTTTTGATATATGCTTTTATGAATCTTTAAAACTGAAGGACGAACTACAGCGAGTACATTTAGTGAGATTTTATTCACAAAAGGGAACTGGAACCTTTTGGAAACCATCAGTGTTTTCAAACAGAAATGTTATTTATTATAACTTATTTACTTGGTTTGACTTGACTTGTGTTATTTTAAATGTCACCCTCCGTATTAAACTATATAATTCCGTTTTATTGAATGTATTTGTTACTTCCTGACCTCAGCCCAGCGTCTCTCTTCAGTCTGTTGAACACGTGATGTTGTGATGTTTCCTGTTAAACTGACAGCAGGATGGCTGATCGTGTGTCACCGAACTGAAACTGGATACTTTCACACTATCACACTTTATTTATTCTGACTGATGAGACGATCAATAATTAATGAGAGTGAATCACTCTGATGAGAGACGCTGAGCAGCTTCAGCTCCACTCTGAAACAACTGACACAGGATCAGTCCTCATGTCTTTATTTAAACCATCAACTGATGAGAGACGCTGAGCAGCTTCAGCTGAAACTCATCGATCAGCTGATCGATCAGCTCTGTGACCTCAAACTGAACATCAACAACAGATCTGGTAGAATCTGACCTCAGTGGGTCTCAGGTCAACAGCTGGTGATCCACAGAGACGAAGCATCAAGAGATACAGTTAGTTAACGGTGTGGAGCGCCTTGGTGGCTAGAGCTCCATTTATCCACAACGTCCTGGACCAGGTCCTGGATCAGGCTTTGGACCAGGTCCTGGACCAGGTCCTGCTCTCCTCTCTGGCTCACTGACCTCATTGTCTGCAGCCACATTAACTTTGGGAAATTAGCACAGCTGATTAAATAAGTGGATCAATTAGAGTCAGAGAGCTCCGGTTTCACTGTGACGGTCCGTTCACGTCCAACAACTCAAACTACAGACTACAGACTACAGGTTTCCTCTCCACTTCAACTCACTTTAAGGCCTTTATTTAGTGTTCCCTGTGAAGACGTTAAATGAAGACCTGCATGAAGCATCTTCAGTTACACTTTTCAATAAATATTAATTTAAGGGTTTTTTAGAGAGAAACTGAGCTGCAGCAAAATTCATCTTTTCATGGTCACAGGTCAGATGTAACAATACGTCTCTGTGGAACAATAAGGCCATAAAATACCTTTAATTAATCCTTAATTTACACCTTTAATCTAAATCAAAGTGTTTCATAGGCAGAGATCATTTAATGTCTCTGTTAATGTGACAGTTACAATTTAATTTGAAAAGCACTTAAATACCTGAATAAGAATTATCAACTATTTCAAACTAATGTGTAAATTAAGGGGAAAAGTTCTGTGTTGATTAAAAGCTACTCAATTTGTTAATTAAGGGCTTTTTATGGAGTAAAAGAAAAAAACTTTACAAAATAGCATAAATTCTCACATTCTTTTAAAGATACCTGTAAAATTAAGAATACCTGCAAAGCTAAAAAATTGTCACTTTTTTTTTTTTTTTTTTTACCCTTAACTATTAAAATACATTAATTAAAAAGGTACAAAGTCAGGGATGGTTTCCACACCTTAAAAACACCTTAAACTGTGCAGATAATCTATTAAGAAATCCTATATATTATAATCAATGAATTAAAACTCAAATTTGTGTTTACATGGAAAATGAAGGACCTTTATTAAGTAATTAAGGAAAAAGATAGTTATTTATTTATAAAGTTATTTTGTACATTCCAAGGGGATTTTGCCCCTTAAAACATATGATCTATGTGGAAAACCCATTAAATAACTACTTAGTATATTACAGTCCATTAATTTTTTCCATTAAATTGTGGTAAACCTGTTAAACCATGCAGCTAATCCGTTACAAACACCCCTTAAAGTTACATTAAAATGCACTAATTGCATAACTAATGACAGAAGTAATAACTAACAATTAAAAGTAAAATTAAGGGACATTTAAGGTAAAACATTAAAGGATTCAGTTTCATATTGTGTACTTATGCTAATAGCTAATGTTAGCATGTTACCCTGACACAGGTAGGCGTGTCAATAGGCATGTTAACTATTAGATGTCAACATGCTTATAATTAGCATGGAACTGTTAGTATGTTAACATGCTAATGTTAGCATATGACACATTCACACCCAGATCTCTGAAAAGACCCACAAAAACATCAACAAGCCTCCATCAATATCATTGTACTGGATTTGTGCTGATGCTAACAGACATGCTAACATGCTAACAAGCGTTACAGACTGGTACTGACTTGATCTGTGAGCTGTAGGAGCCGAAGATGCCGGAGCCGAGAGCTGGAGATTCATATCCGTTCATCCTGCTGCTTCACAGTGGACCGTCAGCTGAAACACGACAACACATAACCACTGTTAATAATAACCATTATTATTATTATTATTAGCTTGACATATACTCAGAGAGAGAAACTGTTGATGATCTCTGCAGCGTGATGAAGAACAAGTGAAGATATTAATGGAGCGTTTAGAGATCTGATTTCATGCTGAACTCATTTAACACTTCATGCTACGTTAGAGGAACTGGAACGGTATGCAGATAAAAACACAGCATTATATCAAGTCTCTGTGCAGAGAAACAGTACAGAATGATAGTATAATATAATAAGAACTTTAATAGGATGAATAAACATGTATAACTATGTTCACCAGAGCTCTTAGCGCTAGCATGCTAACATTAGCTAGTTAAAGGTCCCATATTGTAAAAAGTGAGATTTTCAGGTCTTTTATATTATAAAGCAGGTTTAAGTGCTTTATAAATACTGTGAAAGTATCAAAACGCTCAAAATACTGAGAAACACACACAGCCCGTATTCAGAAATTGCGCATTTGAAACAAGCCGTTAGGATTTCTGTCCATTTGTGATGTCACACATATACAATATTTAGACCATTACATGGTTTTAATAAAACATTCTAAATGTGTCCCAGTTTATTTCCTGTTGCAGTGTATGTATATAACATCAGCTGACAGGACGTAAACATGGACCAAGCTGTTGCCTAGCAACACAGTTCCATTGAAATGCACCAAAACGGAGCGTTTCAGACAGAGGGTAAATACAGGTATATTCAGACAGACAGTATGAGGAAAATAAAGGGTTTTTTGAACATTACAGCATGTTCTAGTAGAAACCCAAAATAAAAATATGAACCTGAAAATGAGCACGATATGTCCCCTTTAAAGTTATTACAGTACATCCTGAATGATGAAGCATCCTCCTCCGTTTGGTTTATAAATGATTTCAAATTATTAAAAAAAAAAAAAAAAAAAGTAAGTACTGTAGTAAAATAGCAATTAAGTGGAGAAATATCTTCTTTCTTATTGTTTTTATGTATGCACTTTATTACATTTCTATATATAATTTTATATAAATCCGAATTATGTTTTGCATTTATTTTGATAACGTTTAAATTATATTTATGTATTCTCTGTAAGATCTTGTACGTTCTTTAAAATCTTGTGTGTTCAATAAAATAAATTAAAAAGCTGCATACAGGACATTGCAGAGACGCAAGAGGAGGAGTTTGTGTTGCAGAAAAGTTGTGAATTATGATGATTTAATTAATCATAAATAATAAACTGAAGAACGTCTGAACTACATTTCATCCCATAGTTGACATATTTCAGTGTTGACTCAGTGGAACATCTGGTGTATGATCAGTAAATCTGCAGACGTCAGCAGCTTCAGGACACCAAGCTCATCGTCTCTCGTTAATGAATCATTAAACGTTCCTGTCGGACGTCTCATCAGACTCAGATTAAAACACCTCCTCTCACACTGTAGAGTCCTCGGCTGGTATTTATCACTCTGTATGTACAGTGCTGGTCTGCCACCAGTGATTACTTTTCCCAGGACGCCATGTTTAATTCGGCTGGGATGCCATTTTGGACTCTGTAACCATGACAATAGCAGGCAGAAAGGAGGGGGTCATAATATCTGCTGCTATGTGTCCAGGGAGGGGAACCTGTGAGGCCTCGCTGAGGGAGAAATGAGCCCAGGCTAACTACAGTCTGAAGAGGAAACTTTATCGGATCACAGCTTTTAACTCAGAAGGAAGTAGGAAATATAGATTATAATATACGTATATATATATATATAAAAAAAGAGTAGATTGTAAATTTGCACAGGTACGTGATTGGTGTATTGACAATGTACATAAACATATTCACAGTTTACATAAATCTGTTCTGCAAATAAAAAAGAATATATCATAAGTTTTTATTACTGCAAGAGGAGCAGAAATTTGTATTGCAAATTTACATATTTTAATAAATGCAACACCAGAGTTTATATTTCAAATTGACCCGCGTACGTGATAACTGTACAACTAAAGAAGAGCATGAATAGCAAATCTGCGTATATTGTAAATTTGCATACATATGTTACTGCAATTCCAGAACAGAGTATATCAGAAAAGAAACCTGCGTACTACATGTATAGAATATGTATTTACCTTTACTGTATGTACATAACTGCAACTCTAAGAGAGCATATATCTCAAATTAAAAGGGACTATTTGTAAGAATCAGAAATCGCTTGTTAACGGCAACACCTGTGGCCGTTAACTCAACGAAAGTCAGCGTCGGGCTTGCGCTCGCTCTACATAGATATGAACGAGCATCAGTCAAAACAGTGAGCCGACACACGTCAGCTATGACCACAATATCACTCTATATTTCAGCTGCTTGGCAGTAATGTTAGCTGACCAGACCAAGGTCTCTCCATGAATCACTGCTGATCCTAGTGTTGGCTTTTCCTGCCTCAGCCTCCCGACCGCGGCCAGAGGGAACAGGGGAGACACCGGAGTTTTGGTCGGAGACGATAACGTTTCTCTCTGCGGAGCCCCGTCACTTCACAAGACACGGGAAACCTCTGTTGGTCTGGAGGAGCTGCAGCAGTTATTTCTGCACAAACGTCCACATTCACTAGAGCTAAACTAACTCTTCTGCAGTGTGGAGTGAGCAGCATGCACGTGAGAGTGGAACGAAAGAGTGAGAATGAGCACGGTGTGTGAGTGAAGGCAGAGGAGCAGAGTAAATGGTAAATGGACTTGGACTATATAGCGCTTTTCTAGTCTTCCGACCACTCACAGCGCTTTACACTACATGTCAGCATTCACCCATTCACACACACATTCATGATGGCAGAGGCTGCCAAGGTGCCAACTTTGCCCATCAGGATCTAATCTAAATACGCCTTCGGGAGCAATTTGGGGTTAAGTGTCGTGCTCAAGGACACATCGACATGTGACCCAGAGCAGCCGGGGATCGAACCACCGTCCTTCAGATTGATGGACAACCTGCTCTACCCTCTGAGCCACAGCCGCCCTGAGTACAGCAGAAACTCCGGTCCTGGAGACCAAAGCTACGGTCTCCCCCGCGTCCTCCGACCGCGGCCAACACTGTTTAACAGACGGGCTTTACTAGATACAACCAAGAGGTTTTGGTGCTTCCGTGTAGTTTGTGTTGGAATCTGAACAGCGTAGACACATGCGAGCGGGCATGGGACACCGACCCGCAATGGTGTGAGAAGTTACAAACAGTCCCTTTAATGTATATGTGACGGCAACTAAAGAGGGACAGAAATTGTAAATTTGTGTAGATATTGAAAATGTACATACATAAATGTATGCACAATTTACCTAAATATATAACCGCAAAAGCACAGATCGCAAATTTACATACACCAACGACTGCAACTAAAGAATAGCATAAATTGCTAATTTTACATAGCTGCAACTCAAGAATGTATTTTGCAAATCTGTGTATATAGGGCACATATTTACATAACAATTTGCAATATACACAAATTTAGACGTGTAGTAGTGGATATAACAGAAATGTATAGCGACTCTCTCAGAGCGTTTACATTACACACAAACTGATGTTGGTACACGACTGGAACTCTGAGAGCTTCATGACAAGTTTATGAACAAATGTGACGTCAAGTAAAGAAGAACATCAATCACAAATTCCAGTTTGTACTTTACTGAAACTCTTAATTTACTTTATTTTAAAGAAATATTTCAATCTAACATAGAAACATGTTTAGGTCCACTAGTGTCGTTGAGACTGTGAGAACAGACAACTGATCAGGATTCTGTTTGTTGAGCTTTAAAGAGATATTGATGTTTCCTCCCAGCTGACCTTTGACTATAAAACATGTCCGACCGTCCTGCAGAGACAGCAGCTCACTTATCAGTCCTCTAGCAGACAGGAGGACGCTTATCTCAGATCAGTTTCCCCTTCTGTCCTCCACTCATTCATTAAATAAAAAGCTGCCGACACTCTGCCCCCATGTTTACCTGCAGCATCATGCACATTCACACTACTCGGGTAGTGAAATGTCAGTTGCCGTGACGACACTAAAACAGCCGTGTTTGTGCGACAACCACGCTGAGCGGGGCTGTGAGGGGTTCCCATGGTAACGTGGGCCACCCCACCAGCGAGGAGAGACCGCCAAGTGGAGTCGACGCCGACTGCAGATCTGAGAACAGCCGGCAGAGCCTCCCGCTGACTGCTTCACATAAACGGATCAGAACTCCATTCAGAAAAGAAGCATTTTAAAAGTTGTTTGCTTGTCGTCTTGGTAACGGACCTGACAAAACATGAATTCAGACTTTTTACTAATCATCATCATTATGTAGTTATTTCAGCATCATTTTGATCTGTTTATTGATATGAAATCACAGCACAATCTGTTCATTTCAGGTTCATACCGCAGTAGCAACATGTGGCTGCTAGATACAGTCAGTGCAATGACACTATATGTGAATACAACTCGTCGTCGGGTGACCGGTGTTATGAACCCAGACATGACGGCGTTTGGTTTTCTGACATATCTGGGACTTCAGCAACACGTACAAAGCAGCAGCAGTGGTTATTTATTCTATAGTTGATGGAGGAAATGTTGTTGGTATCTATGGAGACAAGCTCCTCTGTCCGACTTGTGAAAATCCGCTCGGTTCTTGGTATGAACGCGACATTAGAGGTGTTTAACTGCTTCACATAAACAGATCTGAGAGCAGCCAGCAGAGGGTCCCTGCTGCTGTTAAAGCTGTTTACTCTGCAGTTTAATATCCAACCTGATAAGGTGGCGGTAGAGTCACGTGATCCAGTTCACCTCTGATGTCATGCAGAACAAACACTGCAGAGGACAAACTGTTTCTGGACACGTCAGTCAACACATGCACAGACTGAGTTTAATGTGTTAATGTTCAGAAATTCACTTTTTTCTGAAGGGAGATTTGCACAGATGGAAAACCAAATAACTACTGCAACTAAAACTACATTTAAAGTTCTGTTTTCTAAACTCAGCAACTGCTACTCCGTCATTTATTTGACTCATTTGACTGTGCTTACTGTGATTAAACCTCCCTCTTCCTGCACCAAAAAAAACTAAAACTACTGACGGTGACTCGTCTTAAATCTTTGCTTTCCTGTGACGTACAGCACTGGAAGGTTTTACATCTTCAGGATTCCAACATATCAAAAGGGACTTCAGCCAAACAGAGAGAGAGATAAGGCCTCCTTGACATTTAAGGTAGATAATGTCCCTTAATCATGTAGATTTCAAGTGTTTCTGAATGTTATCTTTCAAAGACCAAAGCATTAGCCGCTTTATGCCTCCCATACTGACTTTAAAAGGACTTTTAACAGTCAGAAGTCTGACAGAGGTTTTGGTCTCAGACTAGAATATTTTCAAAGACTGGGGATGTATCAAGGTCACTATTTAAAGACTAGATTCCTTTAGAGAGTGAGAACCGGGTGTGGTCAGGTAAACGTCCACAACATTTAATAGTTCCTGGTTAGTTAATGTTCCTGTTTTTTCTGAAAGGCAGAAGTCAGTTAAATAATAACTGCAGTTCAAACAAACTGCTGCTGTGTCACTTTAACATCTGATCACTTTATAAAGACACAAAGCTGTAATCTCTCCGTTTGTGTTAATTCACTTCTGCCCGTCTAACTGGGATTTATATATATAACCTTTGTACCTGTGTTCATGTTACCATTCAAACTAGCAGGTAGAGTGGGGATAATATTCCAGGAAAAAAGAATTTCCAAGATCAAGGTGGTACATTTATGAGAAAATACCTTAAACTATTCTCTGAGAGTGAAGTGGTAAATACATGAGAAAAAACTAATTATATTTTCTCTGACAATAAACTCACATATTTACGAGAAAAGAATCTTGGATATTCTCCAAGAATAAAGTGGTAAATTTATGAGAAAGAATTCGTAATATTCAGAGATTAAAGTCATAAATGTACGAGGAAAAAAACTCAAATATTCTGGGATTAAAAGGAGTAAATTTACGAGGAAAAAAATTAATATTCTGACAATAAATTCACAAATTTGGGAGAAAAATGACAGAATTTTGCATAAATTTGCAAGAAAAGAAAATCATAAATTGTGCTAAACCGTGGTAACACCAGCTGCCGTCTGAATTTGGTTGCTCCTAAAGCAGTGAGCTGAAGGTCCTGAAAGATACATATACACGTTCTCTTTCATGTTATTTGTGTTATTTTATGAACATAAATAAATACTTATATAATTAATATATTTTGCACTGTGTGACTCACGTTACCACGGTGATTGACAGCGGTGTGATGAGATTGATCCAAGCTTGCAAAGTGGAGCGATGTGGTTGCTTGACAAATTTACAACTTTAATCTCTGAAATTCCGATTTTTTTCTCTCTTAACATTACCGCCCTCCCCTGGCTCTGTCATTTTTTATTTTTTTAACCCACAATACCCTAATACAACATTGCATGATCTTATTACGCAGCTAAAATTATTATATTAACGCTCATCCTGCTGATTTGATTCTTTAATTTTGTAGTGAATGTTGTCTTGAAAGTCAATGCGCTCTTATTTTGAAATAAGGGTGTAATGAGCTCTCCTGATTGGCTGAAAAACACAGAAATATTCTGATATTTACTGATTCATACAGTTCGTCTTCAGAAACAAAAGCAGCAACAGAAAGTCTGTTCGTCTCTCAGAGGAAAGTAAAGAGGATTATCTAGAAGATTTACAACACTCACACTCACAGATAATCCCTGAAACCTTCCTCCTCTGGAATAAAAATACTGGAATAAATCCTAAAGATACGGGAATAAATCCATGACACCATGAACCTTGCAGCATTCACTTCAATTAAAATATTATCTTCTGATTTTATTCTCTGATTATTCTCTGAAATAAACGTCACAATTCTTTATTGTCTCTGCATTAATCCCAAAATTATTCTGACTTTAATTTCAAAAGAGGAACTATATTCTCAGATTTATTAATTTAACCTCAGGGTAAATTCAGATTCAGAACTTTAATAATAATAAATAATATTTTCTCACTCTAATCTCAGACAATTCTCCAAAAACAATGTCTAAATTATCTAAATTATCTATTCACACTGTCCTGAATTTAATCCCAAAATAAATGACTTTAATTTTAAAATATTTGTATTGATTTGGAGTAGATTTGTCTGAGTTCTCCAGAGAATAAATTCAGAAAGTTATCTAATCCCAAAATAATTTTAATTTCAGTCTAATTTAATTTATGGATTTAATCTCAGATTAAAGTCAGATGTTTTTTTTATATTATTCCAAACTTTCTGACTTCATGTAGCACTAATCCATCTTTCCAGAATAAAATGCCTTTAACACATTTTAACGTCTCTTCAGATACACGTCTGATTTTTAAGGTTAACTCAAATAATAATCTTTATATTTATGAATTAATAAATGTTTCAAAACTCTCCCTGCTGCTCGTATTAATGTGAGCTCAGTAATAATGAGAGCAGCTTCTGCTGTGAGGATTGATTCATTATCCTCCGACTCCCCCGACGGGATCCACATCTCAATTATCTCTCCGACTCTAACCTACATACAGACAGGACGCTCTACTGTCACTCTACTGTAACAGAGAGGACACCTTACTGTCGCTTTACTGTAACAGAGAGGACACTCTGTCCATTTACTGTCCCACAGAGGAACTGTAACAGTTTCCCCTGCTTTGCCTGCACTATGTTCAAAAGCTCATCCCTCACAATGTTCTCAAATGATGTCATCAGCAGAGATGTGAGTGCTTCAGGTCTGCAGTCATTTAGTGACTTTGGAGAATTCTGTACAATAACTGAATCCTTCCAAACACAAGGAACCTTATGGAGTTGGAGAGACAACTTGAAAATAAAAATAAAGTAAATATCTGCCAGCTGGTCTGCACAATGTTTGAGGACACGACCCCCCAATCCCATCTGGGCCGGAACGATCCCTTTCCTTAACACCCCGAAAAACGTTTCAGGACCTGATCCCTGTCAAAGTGCACAGCGGTCTGTTCAGGATTATTTTTACAATTTGACGACTCCTTGCTAAAATTATGGACATTAAAACGATTATGAAAAATGTTCAGTTCATTTGCGAGGTCAAGATCAGACTTGTCATTCAGGGAGATGACACACTTTTTGCGGCTGCATCCCCATCATGCATTTCACCCCCTCCCAAGCTGGGCGTGACTTTCCAGAGCCGAGTAACTTCTCCACGTTAGGAGGACTTTGCAAGCTTCAGATCCTTTTTTAATTGTTTCTGAAGTTCCCTCTGCCGGGTCACATCACCCAGGTTAAAACAGATATTTTCGCTGTGTGATTGTGTTTTTGATGGATTTGGAGACCAACGGTTTATTGTTTGGATGGATGGAAATTAATTTCCGGGGAATGACCAAGTCCTCACAAAAAGAAATACATGTAGACACAGTCTCAGTCAATTCATCCAAATCCACACAAGCTTCCTTAAACGGTCTGTACAGCTGTATTAGGCCTGGAGGCGCTGTATAGACTCGTCTGACCAAAGCGGACCCAAACGCCGCTCTGGCTTGTTCCTCTTCAGGACCGGTTTGTAAGACGGAACTGAGTAAACAACATTGTGATCTGACATGCCGAGTGGAGCTCTACGGAGGGATCTATATGCTCCCTTCACAGATCTGAAACCTTTGTCCAGACATGTCGTCAGTCGTGTCGGACAAGTGACATACTGGTAAAAATGACCCAAAGACTTTCCTGGTTTGCAGTTATTAAAGTCAAACATAATAAAGTTTGGTGCGTCCGGCGCAATCCCTTGAAGCCGCTGCACTGTTTTAGCCATCGCCCGAGTAGCCATATCAACATTAGCCTTCGGGTGAATGGAAACAAGGGTGACAAACAACTGTTGAAATTCCCTCTGTAAATAAAAGGGACGTAGGGATAAAGACAGTAGTTCGATGTCGGGTGAACACAGTGACGCCCTAACAACCACAATGTTCCACCAAGACACAAGCCTCCGCCGAGTGATTTGCCGGTCACTGTGGAGTCTCTGTCGAGGCAGAATGGTGCTGTAAAGCCCTCGATTTCCAATTCAGACTGTAGATCTGAGTCTTTGAGCCATGTTTCCGTCAAAGCAAGAAGGCAAGCGCTGTTATACTCCGTCAGGAACCTGGTGTTTGCTCAAAGCTCGTCAACTTTGTTGGGAAGTGACTGGACATTGGCGAGCATCACTGTAGGAGGGGGTATCCTACGGTGGCCCTGTCTCTTGAGTCTTTGACGCACACCACCACGTCTCGCCCGTTTCCTCACCCCTGTCGGCTCGAATGTTCAGCTCCGGAAAGCTGCCGAGGGATCCACGGTGCCCAAACCGGAGTGACGGAGAAGCAGGAGGAACTCACGGCCATACTGTAGAGGCCTCCGGAGTTCACAAAGACCACACAGAGTGGCATAGAAGCATTAAAATGAGGAAGAAGTCCATCAACCTAGGGTGAGTCACAGTTGCTTCTGTCACGCACAGGTCAGTTCAAATAAATAGGTGAGCAGTGACGATTAAAGTAGTTAAAAACCACCGCGCACACACACACAACACACTGCTGCTGCATGCCGCCATTACCAGCGCCAACCAACGCCATCACCAGCTAGGCTAACAGTCTGAGGAGCTCTATTACATCTGCTGACAGTTTGATTTGTTCAGATTACAGATGGAGCTCCATCACCTCTGGCTGTGTTTAATCCATATCCATCAACTCTGCTATCGACTGTAATCCTGCAGCTGTGGCATTGGACTCAGCAGCACGTGTTCACACCGACGTTCACACCGACGTTCACACCGACGTTAAGGGGTAGTGTTAAAGGGAGAGCATGATAAAGGAGGCCAATAATAATATTAATAATCCATAATAATCCTCAAACTGCTGATGTCTTCATTACAGCCTCTTGTTTATTAGTGTACTTAATATTTGCGTGACGCTGTGTGGTGAAAGCCTATCAGCGTTGAGACTGATCCATCCAAACTCCATTCAGAAAATAAGACTTTTAAAAGTTGTTTGCTTGTCGTCATGGTAACAGAACTGACAAAGCATGAATTCAGATTTTTTTACTAATCAGTATCATTTCGTAGTTATTTCAGCATCATTTTGATCATTTGAGCACAATCTGTTTATTTTGGGTTCATACCGCCGTAGTGACGTGTGGCTGCTAGATACAGTCAGTGTAATGGTACTATATGTGAATACAACTCGCCGCTGGGTGATGTTATGAACCCAGACATGACGGCGTTTGGTTTCCTGACATATCTGGGACTTCACCAACATGTACAAAGCAGCAGCAGCAGTGGTTATTTCTGCCGTGGTTGATGGAGGAAAAGTTGTTGGTATCTATGGAGACAGGCTCCTCCTCCTCCTCTCCGCCGCGTCCAGAGAGAATGAACACAGATGATGCCGGCGGTCCAACTCACGCCAGTTAAGCGAGGTGATAATTCACTTTGATTTTGTTACCTTTGGACGGAGCCCGGCTAGCCGTTTCCAGTCTTATGCTAAGCTAAGCTAACCAGCTGTAGCTTTATATTTAGGGCACAGACATGAGAGAGGGATCAATCTGAACATGTGACTCTCAGAGAGAAAGAACAAGAGGAGGATCTCACTAAGTGTCCAACTGTTGATTTAAAGCTCTGCAGAACTTCATGTTATTTTCTGCCTTTTTTAGAAAGATGAACTCTGATGTTCTTTAAAAGACTGAAACTAAAAGTGTTTGACCACAGACACAGTAATGACTAACGGTGTCTAAAAGAGAGAGGAACTGTTAATAAAGACATCACTGACCAGCACAGATTCATGTCTCACTAAACAGATGTCAAACAGCAGAGTTTACAACACCGTCTGGTTCAGATCACATTAACAGAGAATCCTGGAGTCAAACGGGTCAGCATGAACTCTCTGGTATTATTTATAGCATCCACGCTTTCAGAAAGACTTTCTGGAAAAGAATTCTCTTTCAAGTGACTGGAAGAAACACTACTACTACTACTACTACTACTACTACTACTACTACTACTACTACTACTACTACTGACGGGGAACTGAAACCGTTATATCGCTGTCTTCACAGCCACCAGACTCCATTCATAGAAACAGTCATTTTACCTCTCAGAACAGGGGAGTTGCTGGTCTACCTGTAAAAGGGTCCACTTTCTAATATTTTCTAATATACCTCGCATCTCTCAACAGCAGAAACGATGAAAATAAATAAAAGACTTATCTTTGAAAATGTCTGGTAAATTGTATTTTATAAATCTATTAGATTGTTGTCAATAAACCAAAAGAAGCCAAACTAATCCCAGACAGCATCAGTGTTGGATATACAGCAGTATTAACAGTAATAAATATTAAAATCAATAAAAAAAACATTAACCATTGAAATAACAGAGTTTGCTGTAATTTTTCCATTCAATTTGGACTCTACTGGATATGAAAGTATTTATTTGCTTAATTCAGTCAGATTTTGTGTTGATTTTTTTTATTTTTTGGAAGATTTTATACAGCATGTAACTGTCTTTTATTCTCTTGTTTTTTTTTGTCTTTTTTATGCCATCAGTCTGCATTTAATTATTTGCAATTAATCTCAGTGAATATTCAAGTTTTTTTTCTTGTAAATGTGTGAGTTTATTGTCAGAGAATATAAATGTTCTTGTAAATTTACCACTAATCTCAGAGAATATCCAAGGTTTTTCCTCGTTAATTTACGACTTTGATCTCTGAGTTTTAAATTGGAATATTCCCCCCTTGCCCCGGCTCCGTAATTTTTTTTTTTTTTTTACCTACAATGGCGCCGATACGCTGTCGTAAGATCCCGATAGCTCGGATGAGTTAAAGCAGGTAAATATTCACATTTTAAGGGAACCAGAGCGAGACTCCATTAACTACCTTAAAAGATGCAGAATAAGAGAATAAATGTATAATAATATGAGCCGTACAGTCACAGATGAAGCCTCAGAGCTCTTACCTGTACGAGTCGTCCACAGGTGAGTCCACGCCGACCGACCGACCGAGTCTCTGAGCTTCATGTGTGACAGATTACGGAGGATCCAGGTCTCTGATCCAGGTCTCTGCAGGACCTGGATTTGCTGCAGCAGCTTGTTGGCGACTTTAAGCCTCTAATTAATGACATGATGACGGACAGGTGGGGGGAGGGGCAGGGGGCGGGGTCTGCAGACCAGCTGACAGGTGACACCTTAAAGCTGCTCAACATGACACGACGACAGATTATCTGACTCATCTACTACAACGTTTCCTACATTCAACTGTTTAGAAAAGGTGGTAAATCGATTTATTTTATTACCTGGAGACGCCGCCGCCTCACTGTCAGGGATCAGTCAAGTTATTATCTTTAACGACAGCGATAACGCGTCAGACTTTATGACTTTATCTCTGACGGTGGAGCGTCTGTTTCTGTTGAAGGAGGTTAAAGACAATCTGGGTTTAGTATAGAAAAATTAAAACACACATGTTATAAATATTTGTTCATATTGGTCTCAGCAGGAGTTTATTTGTGACTTTATGGCTCAAAATGCAGAAGTTTTTCTGAAATATTGAGATTTAGTTTGAGATTTTAATGTTCTATAAAAATAAAAGATTAAACATCATTGACTTTAACTATTTCCTGTTAAAAGTAAAGTTTTATTTAGAAGGTAAATGTGGAAACTCAGTTGTTTCTCCATTAATCTTCTCGGTTGTGTGTTGAGATGATTCACAGAGATTAAAAGATTACCAAATTAATTTTATCACTCAGTATCATAAACATTAAGTGTCATAATGGTTCTTTATCAACGTTTATTAGCTAATACAACATCTCTTACAGAAGCTGATCTGGAGTCTGTAGTTCTACTTTTATTTCTCTCAGAGGAACTACTTTAACTGAAGAAATGAAAACTAAAAACTACATGAAATATTAATTATTTAACGCTTTTTTTGTCCCTTTAAATGTTTGAGTGTGGAAATAGACCCTATTGGCGCATTCACACCGAGAGCCAAGCAAACTTCTCGCGTGGCGTGATTACAAACAAAGATACATGACAATAAATGGATCAAAATGATGCTGAAATAACTACATAATGATGCTGATTAGTAAAAAGTCTAAATTCATGCTTTGTCAGGTCTGTCCGCGAGACGACAAGCAAACAGCTTTCAAAATGCTTGTTTTCTGGATGGAGTCTGGATGGATCGGTGCCAGGCTATGCTAACAATGACACGAAACAGACCAAACTCTGTATAGAAACCACAGACCGTCTACGGTAGAAACAACAACGTCGCTGCCGTATTTATGCCTAAATGACTTTATGTTGAGTGTTGATGGAGCAGCTGCATAGCCTGGCACTGATCCATCCAGACTCCATTCAGAAAACAAGCATTTTAAAAGTTGTTTGCTTGTCGTCTTGGTAACAGACCTGACAAAGCATGAATTCAGACTTTTTACTAAATCAGCATCATTATGTAGTCATTTCAGCATCATTTTGACCCGTTTATTGTGTATAGGTATACAGGTATACAGGTGTACAGTAGAGAAACAGGAAGTGTCTCTAGTGATGAATAATGAGGGGAACTCCTGTGTGACTGTAATATTTACCGACTTAACAGTTTCAAACAACAGAGTTGAATCTGAAACACACTGATAGAAAAGGTCAAATAATTATAAATAAAGATCAGTCTTTGTCAGTAATCATTATTTAAATAAGTATCTACAATTATTTTGCTTCTACTTTTATATTTCTCTCAATCACAGTTTAGCTTTGGTTGCTGTTGAAGCTTTTAATATTAAACATCTGTAATAACTGTTGAGTTTTATTAAGACAACAGCAGCAGCGTTTAATCAATGAGTAAGTGGACGTTCTACTGAATTTATCAGCAAATATCAAACAGGAGGAAGTAGGAATACAAGACTGGAATCATCAGTTATCAGTCGACCTCTAACGGATCAATAAACGCGATGACGTCATCACCAGTGACTCTGGTCAACCAGCTCCAGTTTCCAGTTTCCATCCCATAATGCTGCACGGGGCTCCTCCAGCATCACATCACTGTAACACACCTGGCAGGCAGGTACGGTTACATCACCCCGTCGTCAACGGTAACCGCCGACACCACACACAAACAGGACGGGCTCTCCCAGGAGACGCCCCGGCAACCGTCAGTGACATCATCACCATCAACAGTTCACAGGGAAACCCAGAACACACTATAGATTAATCAAAAATTAAAATGAATAATGATTCGGTTTCATCAATGAATCCATCGGTACCAACCATGTCATACTAGCTTGTCATGAAGGAGGTTAAATACAAAACTTACACTAAAATGTTGGCGATTGAAAAACTGTCATGTCCATATTCAAAGGGGTCCCTTGACCTCTGACCTCCAGATATGTGAATGTAAATGGGTTTCTATGGGTACCCACGAGTCTCCCCTTTACAGACATGCCCACTTTATGATAATCACATGTAGAATATATTATAATGTGTATCTTAAACGTTGCATCTTTCTGTAAATATCCTAATTTTAACACTTAATGAAGAAATAATAGTCATATTGTTTTCTTTGTATTTGTCCCTGCAGTTATTTTCCATCTCTGGTTGTTATTAAAGAATTTAAAATCATCCCAGCAGAGAGCTGCAGGCCTGGAAACATCTGGAAACATCCAGAAATAGAGTCTCTCTGGAGACCACCAGACTGGAGGAGGTTTCCCATGAAGACCAGAAGAGTCCAGAGACAGAAACCTGATCCAGGACCAGCTGTGGACTTTAATCCCCTTCTATCAGACTCTTAAACTGGGACGAAGCAGCAGAAAAGCAGTCAGATTACACAACGAGGCTGAGAGGTCAAAGGTCCTTCAAGTGTTCAGCTTCAGCACATCTCTAAGAGTCGCACGACCTTTGCCTCCACAGAAAACGGCTGACTGCAGGCTAAAGGGGAGCTAACAGGGAGCTGACGGGTAACAGCATTCAAGAAGTAAAACAGCTGACAGGTACTACAGGTACTACAGGAGAGGAGCAACAGGAGATCAAATATGAGATTCAAATTCAGACTTTCACTCAGAATTCTTTTTTTTTTCCACATCCCTAAAATTTACTACGAGTTCAGGTTTTATGAATGAAAATTAAAGAGTTAACCATGCTAGAATTTCAAAACATCAACAGTTAACGTTGGGAGGAAGATTTGTCTCAGTTCTTTGACCCAAACAAAGATGGCGACTCAGTAAGCAGTGAGGTCACAGGTCAAATATCCCAACATAGTCACCAAAACTAACTTTCTTCACACTTTATTTATTTTTAAATCGTCAAAAGAAGCGTTTCCCAGTTTCTTTAAAATTTGCCCAAACTGCCATCAGACCAAACGTCCCCCACCTCCCTCTAAACTAACAATTCATTTCATTATCAATTAATCTAATGATTCATTTCTCAATTAATTACCTTAATTTATTCTAGAAAACATCAAAAAGTAGAAAAATCCTCCATCATAACTTCACAAAATGTAGTTGTATCCAACCAACAGTTAAAAATCTAAAATATTTAATTTATTATCAGATATAATAAAAAAAACAAGCA
>CAKAOI010040548.1:0-18775 GCA_916701655.1 Sebastiscus albofasciatus | reverse complement strand
ATTTTGTTATTTTTTATTATTATTATTATTGAATTGACGCTTTGGCAATATTGTTCACCTGACAGTCATGCCAATAAAACAAAATTGAATTGAATTGAATTGAATTGAATTGACAGAGAGAGACTCAGAGAGAGAGAGAGAGAGGGAGAGAGAGACTCAGAGAGAGAGAGGGAGAGACAGAGAGAGACTCAGAGAGAGAGAGAGAGAGAGACAGAGACACAGAGAGAGACTCAGATATTTGATATTGCAATATATTGTTATTAATTGTTTTTTCTTTGTTTGTTTGTCTTATTGACACAACAAATCTAAATTATTTCTGTATTGTTTTCTACCATTTCCATGTTCTTTTTAAATATCTATATATTGTAATTTGCTTAATGAATTGTATATACAATATGTATGTATATATATATATATATATATATATATATATATATATATGTTTATGTATGAGAGAGAGATGACTTTTATTGACTTCCAAAAAGCTTTTGATTCTATTTGGCATACAGGACAAAGTTATTGAAAGTGGTGTAGGGGGTAAAGCATATGATATTATTAAATCAATGTATACTGGCAACATGTGCAGCGTAAAAATTGGTAAAAAAAAAAGAACAGAATTATTTAACCAAGGGTGGGGTGTTCGTCAGGACTGTAATCTCAGCCCTGCCCTCTTCAATATTTACATCAATGAATTGGCTACTCTAATAGAAAAATCCCCTATCCCTGGTGTAAGTCTCCATAATCAGGAAGTGAAATGCCTGCTCTTTGCAGATGACCTGGTCCTGTTGTCCCCCACAGCAGACGGCTTACAGCAGAGCCTGGACCTGCTGGAGCAGTACTGTCAGACCTGGACCTGCTAGAGCAGTACTGTCAGACCTAGACCTACTAGAGCAGTACTGTCAGACCTGGGCCCTGACAGTAAACCCCAAAAAGACCAAAATAATAATTTCCCAAAAAAGATCCAGATCTCAGGATGTTCTACCAAAGTTCTCAACTGGTACAAAACATGTAGAGTACTGCACACACTACAATTACCTCGGTTTAAAAATGAGTTCAACTGGACATTTTAAAGAGGCGGCTCAAGAGCTGAGAGAGAAAGCACGCAGGGCTTTCTATGCCATTAAAAAAAATATCCAAACCAAAATACCAATTAGAATTTGGCTTAAACTTATCGAGTGTGTAATTGAACCGATTGCACTCTAGGGCAGCGAGGTGTAGGGTCCACTTATAAACCAAGACTAAACTCCTCAATGGGGTCAACACCCCACTACAAATAATGCATGCAGGGCAGAATGAGGCCAGTATCATCTAATAATACAAATACAAAAAAAGAGCAATTCAATTTTGGCCAAGAGATGAGCAGAAAGGGGAACCCCCTTACCCAGCTGGTCCTGAGGCTGAGTTCACCAACCCTCTCCACTAACACACCAAGGCCTCAGGAACAGAACAGACCACCAATTAGACTCAACCAAATTAAAACACAGTTCAAACTAAACTACATCACCTATTGGCAAACATAAACAACAGTAGGATGGATCATTTATCTTCATCTGTTGTTCTGGCTCCACCTAGTGTCTTATATGTAAACAACATGCTGATGGTTGGTCACCACTAAATGACTGCTGAAAGAAGTGCCAGGTACCTTATAAACCTAGAAGGTCATTAACGTAAAATGATTTTGTCATTTATTTAAAAAAATTATTTTTTTTTTAAGAACTGCATTACCCAGTTTCACCTGGCTCATTAAGATCCCTCTCTAAAACAAATTCGGATACAAGCACACCAACATGAACATAAACCAACAACATGTAGAGGGATTAAAGGAATGACTCAGCTCTGTGGGACAAACAATGCTTTATTGGCATGTTGGATGAACATTAAAAGACAAATATCAGTGCAATTGGTGTGATCAGTCAATAAACATGTGTTATTCATTTGGGGAATCATTCTGCCTGGAGGAGGGAAGAATTGTTACAACCACTGTTAAGGATTCTGTAGTAAGTTGAGTGCATAAAACATTATGCAAAGTAAACATTCTTAACATCTTATAAACCATCAGAAATGTTATAAATAAGTGAACAAAATTGGAAAAACTAACAATTAAAAAGAGCAAAAGGTAAAATTGGTCCATAACACCAGTGTAGTTTCCCTTCAGAACACATCAGTTCATCCTAGTCATTAAACGTTCATTAGATACTGCATGAACCTGCTGCATTTCAGAGCCAGCACGGAGATTCAGTTCCTCGAGCAGGCTGTACATTTCCACAAACAATTTTGACATAAATGGAGTGTTCAAAAATCTTTTAATTTAGGCTGGTAGAGACTCCAGTCAGGCTTGGTGAAGACGCTTCTTCTGAGCATCTATTGATGCTTGTGTACAATTACAAAGCTAATGTGTTCATTTTCAATACACTGCAAGAAATGCATATCCAAATATTTGTACTGTTACGCTAACCAAGTAAATCTGATGAGCCCGAATAAACACAATTTGATTTCAAGCACAATATGTAAAGGTGTAACAGGTCTTTGTATCCACTGTATTTCCTTACAATGCGAAGTGTAAAAGTTGGTAATAATGCGTGTAATAACGCAAATTCGTTTTAACGCCACAAATGTTTTTAATGCACGAACACAACTTGCGATTTTTAAGTTGTATCAGTTTTAAAGTTAGAGTGAAGATACTCGCATCAAATGAAACTAAAACCTAAGGAATCCATTGGTACCAACCATGTCATAGTAGCTTGTTGTGAAGGAGGAAAATAACGCTCCAAACTTACACTAAATGTCAGTCATGGCCATTTTCAAAGGGGTCCCTTGAGCTCTGACTTCAAGATATGTGAATGTAAATGGGTTCTATGGGTACCCACGAGTCTCCCCTTTACAGACATGCCCACTTTATGATAATCACATGCAGTTTGGGGCAAGTCATAGTCAAGTCAGCACACTGACACTCTGACAGCTGTTGTTGCCTGTTGGGCTGCAGTTTGCCATGTTATGATTTGAACATATTTTTTGTGCTAAATGCAGTACCTGTGAGGGTTTCTGGACAATGTTTGACATTGTTTTGTGTTGTTAATTGATTTTCAAAAATAAATATATGCATACATTTGCATCAAGCAAGCATATTTGAAGCCCACTACTCCCAGGCCAAGTAATAGTCCGGCAAATAACCCCCTGTAAAATCACTTCTTGTCATTTTTGCACTCCAGTTTTTGTACGGATGAAACAAACAAGACATAGCATGTTAATTTAGAGGTGAAGGTAGGCTGATTTTGTAGCCTTTGGACCGAGTGAAGCCTGCTGTTTTTTTATTTTCCAGTCTTTGTGCTAAGCTAAACTAAATGGCTGCTGACTATAGACTTATATTTCCAAATTGTGGACCTATTCCCTTAATAGATCTTATTATCATCAAGCATTTTAAAGGGTTCTCTCCTTCCATGGAATGTGCCCGCATGTCTCTGCCTGAACTCCTGACAGGTCAAGACACATTGAGCAGTGATAAAATACTTCTAGGCCTAAATTCAGGATTAAATATGTGTCGCTCGGGGAACTGTTGGCCAATAAGGACAGACATTCTTCTCTGAGACACTTGATAAATAAATGCCCTGATCCTTTGTTTTGTTGACTTCATCTTTAATTAGATCTTTTAGAATTAATATCATAGTTTTAGTAATTCTACACTGTATTTAGCCATATTTTTTTGTGGAAAGAAATGTGTTTATACTCTGCACAGTGTGGTAACCATAACACTAAGTATTGTTTTAGTATTGGTTCTAAAACACAGGTATTGTATTGGCTCGGATATCAAACTATTTGGAATGACACCCGGCTCTGCTAGTAATACTGAACACAACTTAATGCAAAATGGCTGGATGGTTATGAGGCCTGAGATTGTATCAAATAAGCAACACTGTGATTTAATGCAACTGAGGGAGCTGGCTTTACCCACTGAATACAGATAAGCATCCTCTACTTGTTTCTCTAACCGTTACTAGTGAGGGGAAATGGCAAAACTACAGGCCACTCTCCACATCGCTCACTCCTTATTTCGGTGTTTACGTCTGACTCTCTCCTGGTGACAGGATTTGATGGAGAATCTTTTGGTAGAACGGGGAGAAGACCAGCTTGTTGAAGTTGACGAGGCGACTGAAACGAACAGCGAGCTCCTTCAGCTCCCTGCTGACTGGAGCCAGACCTCCTGGGAGAGAAGGAGGGGTCTTATGTTGACTGGACTCCAGGGATGCCAGGAGGTAGTTCTGGACACGAGACTCTGAGAGGAGAAGAGAAGAAATCTCCATCACTGCCAAATAAATATGTACATAAAACACACTGCGAGCTGTTGGCTGAGCTCCTACTCCTGAGAGTCATCGTACATGTCACTGTTCTTACCCATCAGCTTGCGGATCGTGTTGTCTGGCTGGATGGTAGCTGAGATTTGACCCCTCAGAGTGCTCTTCCGGTCAGCTGAGAATGGAGAGTAGCCATGTTGGCTTAGACACTGACTCAGCTCAACACACAGTTTCTCCCCGATGGTCGCTAAGGCCTCCTGTGCACTAAAAGACCTAGGGACAGGCAATGAGGAAGCATTGAAGTAGAGCAACACAACTTGTAAAACCGGTGCTAGCGATTCAAGTGCAACACACATTAAAGCTACATTCATTGAACTTTTTTTGGTTGATAGGTGGAGCAGAACAGGCTGAAAGCAAAATGTTTATTATTATTATCACCAGTTTATATTGAAAATGTGTCTATTTACACATCTAGCATTTATTTGGAATCGTGCGTCTAACTGGCAAATGTAACATTCACTCCAACTCCTGAAAATGAAAATATCTGAATATCTTTAGCTACTAAATTCTCATTCTTACCAAAGTAAGTTCACCAGCTAGTTGCTAACTTCGTTTGTCAGGGTTTGTTTGTCTGTAGAGTTGGAGAGAACTATTGGGTGATCATTCACTGTGAGTTACGAGCGACCGCCTTTGTATTACATGTAGTCATTTGATCCACTGTTAAAGCGGCAGTAGGCAGAATGTTTTCGGCATCATTGGGTAAAAATTCCATTCCACCTTTCAGCATTTTGTAATTCAAGTGTTCTGAGAGAAAACTAGACTCCTGCACCTCCTCATGGCTCTGTTTTCAGGCTTTAAAAAATCTAGCTGGTGACGGTAGACTTTAGCCAATCACAGGTCATTTTAGAGAGAGAGCATTCCTATTGGTTGTTCATTCAACAGAGGCAGCTGTCAATCATAACTGAACTCCAATCAAAAGGTCAAACTAGGCAGCGCTGATCAAATATGAATTAATATTCTGCTTGGTATTTCCTCAACTGATCTCAACATGGCGGTCAGGTCACAAACATTCTCATTTTACAGCTAAACAGTACACTACAAGATTTTTCTGAAAACATTTTATGCGAGAAATAGGCATTACAGTAACAGGATATTGATTCATATTTGATCAGCGCTGCTGATCTAGTTCGCGAGTGATTGACAGCTGCTCCGAGACGGCAAGGCTCCAGCTCGGCTCTGATTGGTTGTTTTCCTCTGGTCTGTGAAATCTTGCAGATGCCGTTAGGAGCACCGGAGGACACAAAGGCACATGTTTTTTTTTTGTTTAATAAAAAATAACATTTCTTTAAATCATATTTGCTCCAACCTGCCTACCCCAGCTTTAATATAAAAATACTGATTAGTGTGACTTTAAAGAACATGGGCGAAGTTGCCCAGCATAGTACTATTAAACTTATGTGTGACAAATAAAGCACTGGTACTCACGGTGTGTGCATGTCTGCAAGCATGACATTGACAGTGTTTTTAAGAGTCTCCATCAGCCCCGGCAAGCCTGAGATTGCCTCCCCTGTGGTAGTGTAGATGATGAGCAGAATGGAAGAGAGCAGGACTAATTGCTCAGCCTCCTGATGCATCTCCTGGAACCGAACCTGATCCATCATCACTGTCTACAGAGAGGAGGAGAAGAACAGGAATACGGTTTATGGTGGCAGAAATACAAGAGATGAAACATAAAAAAGGGACAGAAAGGATTAAAAAGATATAAAACTGACAGGGAGACACAGTTGCAGGCTTCAGGACTGACTGTGTTTACCTCTGGGAAGGGGTCTGAGGCGTGGTCCCACTTCAGCAGGCGTAGATAGGCATGATTATGGACATCAACGGGGAGGAGTGAGGGAGGGTCAGATGAGGCAGCACCAGAACCATCCGCCCCAGCCTCTCTCAGGCATCTCGCTGTGTCCTCAAGCCACTTCTCAGCATAGTCTAAGGCATCTAAAGAACGGATACAATTTTTTTTTTTTCAGTTTTACAGGATCATTTTTTTTAAGCATGAACAATAAGACTCATTTAATGGACGAGAGATTCCTTACTGGGTTGTTTCTCCAGAAACTCCTGGAACTTGCTCCTCTCGTACTCAACCGATTGTTGCATCAGATGAGGCCTGAGGCTGGTCAGGGCAAAGTTAGCCATGTCCACCTTCATCAGGTCCAGCACAGAGAATATTGCCCTGGGAGGGAGGACGACAGAGGAAGACAGAGACAGAAACAGAGAATTATATGTCATGAAATTCTATCATCTCAAAATGTACTGTAGAGGTTCGAATGTCCAGGTTCAACTAAGCTGGGGTTGAACTTGTTATTCACTTTCATTAAGTCTGCATTAAGTTTGGGGAACTGCTAGCTCATCTCTTATCATCCTCTATTACTGTTGGACTCAGGGAGGGGGCGGGGCGCGATCATGGTGCCCCCGTGTTTGAACAAAATACAGCAAAAGTGCCCTCTTGGTTGTCCCTAAGGAAGACAAACATGATAAAGTTCCCTCTAAGGTGCCCTTCCAGTAGAGAAAACATGATAAAGTGCCATCTATTTCTTCCGGACCTGCCCCTCGGACAGCCTGAGTCCGCCACCGTCCTCTATAGTAACATCACTCCAGAACAAGTTGACTTCTGCCCTGTAATGGACTGGAATTAAATTACACAATTTAAAAATAAACTAAGGCCTGGAACATGCAGAACTAATAATAGTCTCCTGGCTTACTTGAGCAGAGGCACAATATCGGTGATCTCCTTTAGCTTATTGATGTCCTCATCTCTGCAGGGGGCGCACAGTGAGCCCATCATCCCAACGATGAACTGGGACAGTTGACTGATGTCAAGCGCTCCGTTCTCAGCCTGCTGCTGGATTAGGGCTAGATCCAGAACCTCGTCGATACGGGTACGTAGACGACCGTGGCCCGGCAGCAAGAAAGACAGCAGTGTCTGGGTGAGCAGGGAAATAGATGATGATTGGAGGCAGGCAGGAAAGGAAAGACAGAATGGTTTAAAGAATTAACGCCCCCCCAGTTTGGAGAAACAGACGGGAGCAAAGCAATGTACTTCTGTGGACGGGGGCAGCAACAAAAACCGTTGTTCCGATACCGATACCTCGATATCGGAAATGCATCAGATACTGCCCAAAATTCGGTATTGTGTATCGGTGAGTACACCAATCTATCAACTTGTTTAATCGGAAATCAATTCTTCTTTGTCGCTCCAAAACAGTAGCCTTCACTGTGCTGTTGGCCTGGATGTATCATGGCTGCCACTAGCAACTACTGTTTTAGAGCAGCAAAGAAGAACTAATGGCAGATGGTTTGTTTCAGCTATATAACAATAAAAAAAAAAGAAGAAGAAGAAGAACTATATATTTTTTATCATGCAGGTATCGGCTCGGTACTTGGTATCTGCAGATACCGCAAGTTCAGGTATCGAAATCGGGAAGGAAAAAATGGTATTGGAACATCTCTACTTTAAAAGGTCTTGTTGATAACATTTTTCTGTAGATACATTTTTTTTTTTTTTAATAATACATTCACAGAGGCGCCGAAAGGTGCCAAATAAAAGTATGGCTTTTCCTGAAAAAACATTATTATGATTGAGAATTAATAATCAAAAAAACTTTGGCAGGTCCAAAATAAATATTTTCTTTTTTTATCTCTGTGGAAGATATCCGACGTTTTGGTTCCCACTTCTAACAAGGCTTGTGAGCCAATAACGACGTTGGTATCACGTGGTATCTCTGGGTCGTCAGTTAGTGTCGAAAAAACAGATAAATGGCTGAGATTGACAGTAAGTGTCCGGCAACGACTTATTGTGAAGTAAATGCAATGGAACGGGGGAGGGAGAATGCAACATCTAGTGGCTGAATGTTATCAATGTTATCAAGATAGATAGATAGAGATAGATATTGTAGTTTGGTATGGTGTGTCCTCAAATAATGAACAACTGCAGGATCATAACTGAAGGAAGAAGGTAGCAGCTAAAATAAGATCTCACATTTGAGGAGTCATCAGGGCCAGTTTATTTCCTGAATAAAATAAAAATCCTGCCTCACCTCTTTGATCTCAGCCAGCAGTTTGATGCAATGTCCGTACGTCGGCGGATCCTCCTTCAACTGAGCTTCCAAACAATCCCAGAATGCTTTGTGCATAATCTCCTTCACTTTGCGCTCCAAACTGCACGGGGAGCACAGGAGGGACTGTTACTTCAACAGCAAGAAAGAACTCGGTCAAAGAACAGTTACTGTATGTGATTAAACTCTCACCTCCCTTCAGGAAGCTCTGCAGGTTTGACTTGAAAATCATGGTTGACCATTATTTCATGGGCCAAAGCCATGTTGGTGACTCCTTTAGCTGTCTCCATCAGCTCCTCCACAGAGACAAACTTGGGGGGGCTGGCTGTGAGGGAAATTGACCTTTAAATTATTTATTTCAATAAAATTACACATCAGAGTGTGCTGTCCTCCCAAAGCTAGTATACAGGACTTTCATTTTGTTGTGAAAAAACAAGAGCCGTTTCACTGCCAACAAAGTGCAGTTGAACTAACTGAGTGCTGGGGTTTCATGGTATCTATTAGTTCAAATGTTTGCCCTATTCACCTGTAGTGTCTCCCCTTAATCCCTTCTAGTGACCCTGCTGTCAGTGTATCCACAAAGCACTCTGTTCAGCATACCTGCCTTAAAGCAAAGTTTCCATTCTTACACCTCAAGGATGATCCAATTTATAACTGTGAACATGAACAACAAGTTACAAATCCCCACTCATATTTGTCATGTCAAGTGTAGCGCTACGCAAATGGAAATTTGGAAAACATAATAAAAGTCACAGTGGGAACTATCAGATAAATGTAGCATTTACTAAATCAGAAAAAAAATGTCTATGGCACTGCTCCCAAAGGCTTTTTATTTGTGTGGTCTCTGGCTTTGTGGGACCACTTTTATATTGATGTGCTGTATAACAGGGGTCAGCAACCCTCGGCAGATGTGTCACCATGGCCCAAGTCTGACTCACCGGATGTAGACCGTGGGTAAAGTCTGCCATTGGCCATGGCGTTCTCCTCCCCTTCTTGAATCTATTTTGGAAGGGCACCGTCACCGCATCTTGTGCTTAGCGCCACCCAAGATGATTGTGATTGGTTTAAAGAAAAACAAACAAGCCAGAGTGTTTTTCCCCCTATAGCAGAATGATAATGGGTGCAGCCAGACCTTTCTTTAGCGATGACACAGCAAAGTCTGGCCATGCAAGACTACCACAGCTCTTTCAGAGGGTATATCGTGTACGGTATGTCCTGTGCTTGCCCAACATATTACAATGTACATCCTGTCCATTGAAGTCCATTAAATGTGGTGTGTCTGGGTATAACTATCAAGCGACCACTCTAAAAACCATGGGCACTGCTAGAAATGATGCTATCGAAACCGATACTCACTTTACTGTAAACTGCAAAAAAACATTTACCAAAGGTTCCTAGGACTTTTAGTCCACCGTGGTCTAAAGACCTGTGAAGATTAGGCAAATTAGTCCGCTGACATATGAAAAAGCAACATGACGGGACGAGGGCTGCACGTGGTCACAGCAGTAAACACTCTGCAGCCTGCAGCTCAGTGTCTCCGCCTGTTTCATCTAAAAAACATGCTGGGAAAAAAAACACGCCACAACGGTATTTACAGTTGCATATATTTACTGATGCACGTTGGATGTAATGAATGAAATGCAGCAGAGGAAAATTAAACTAAGAGCGTCTGTCTCCACAGTAAATCATCTGGTGAGTGTTTGGTGGTTATTTATTTGTGCTTTAGAACGTTAACGCCGTGGAACAATCAGAAAATAACTTTTCTTTCTCTCATTCACAGCTCCCTCTCTTCTTCCAATCGCCCTCTCAGCTCGCTCGCTCGCTCGCTCGCACAAACAATCTCTTACTCTCTTTTTCTCTTTGTCTTTTTTTAAATGGAGTTGGGAGGCTGACAGCAGAGCCTAACTTTACTTTCAATGTTATCAAACAAAGAGAAATGCTTTCCGCTTGTCTTAAATTGGTCCTAAATCAATACTAGAGTACTTCCTTGTTTTATGAATGAAGTGCTACAGTTGAAGCTGTGTGTGTTTTACCCATCAGCGACGGTCATCCCTGCAAATTCAACCCCGTAAGTTCTGGTACCCACGACCAGGGGCTTTTTTGGGGGTAAAATTGAAGACAGGCAAGCACAACAGGCAGGAAGAGTTGATTGCCAACTCCTGGAGGAACGTGCTTGTGAGGCCGGTATTTTCCCTCACTAGAACATCGGCTTGTGGTCCCATTTAAGTCCACATGTTTGTACTAATAAATAACTGAGAAGAGACTGAGGAACTGAGCTAGGAAGTTACAGTATGTGATAGGGAGCAGACTGGATCCCAACTGAAGCCAAGAACAGGAAAGCTTGGCACCCCACGTCCAGGTCTAAATACACTGAGGCCACTTGCAACAGTAGCTTGGACGACCTGGACCACAGCTGTCTATTGTGTTTATTCAGGATGCTGGTCGCCTTGACAGTCTTTATAAGCAGATATTCTCACACATGTTCAAAAGGAATGTCTGAATCTAAGTAGGCTTTCTCTGAGTGTTTCTTCCCCTGCTCAAATGAAACCGATGTAGGATTAGACACACATGGTCCCTGTCTTTAAAGCTTCAGTAGGCAGAATATTTTTGGCATCATTGGGCAAAAATTCCACAATAACCTCTCAGCATATTGTAATTCAAGTATTTTGACTTCTGCACCTTCTCTTGGCTCTGTATTCAGGCTTTAGAAAATCTAGCCCATGACGGGAGACAAAGAGAGGGCGTTCCTATTGGCTGTTTTAGAAAAACAGATGCGCGTGCACGTCCCTTCGGTGAAAGCCTGATCCAACTGTGGAATATTCTGCAGAAAAAGTTGCTATTCCAGCATTGGCAACAACTGCCTACACTGCTAAGCAGCCAGAGCTGCAGGATGAGGGCTGTATTTCCAAATGTATTATTTATTTTTTTCCAGAAAGCTACCACTTGAATCACAATGCGCTAAAAGGTTATTATAGAATTTTTTTCCCAATGACACCAAAAATAAACTGCCTCCCCCCCAGCTTGAACCCCGTCTGTTGCTGTGTGTAGCTGGAGTTCCCCTCTGAAATCAACCTGTTTCTCACCTTGAGGAGTGATCCCCCTGTGCGGGCTCGGGGTATTTGCCCGGATCCTCTTCCTCACTGTCTCCTCGGGAGCATCCTGCGTCTTCTCCTCCTTCGACTCCTTCTCTCCTCCACCCTTGAGGCGGTCTTCCTCCTTTGGCATGATAAGGTCTGCAAGATAACAGATGCTGTTTAAAGTTGCAATCAGCATATTACAAGGTGAAGAAAGAAAGAAATATACTCAAATGGGTGGCATTTGATAGTAATTTTAAACCAGCTGGATATGATAAAGGATTCAAACAGTGGGTAAACAAAGGAGTCACAGCATGGTGCACTTTAGAGAAAGTTGGGGAGCTGGAGAATTTCCAGAATATGAAAGATTCATCAAACATCCACCAATTCAGGGATATGGAGGGAATTCTCTTAGAAAAATGTAATCAGATTTTTCATCACGCCGAAGGTCAAGAGTAAATATTCAAACAGAAATCTACCATGTTGGAGAGAATGTGGGGCACCAGATGCCGATCACTCCCATATATTTTATAAATGTCCCAAAATAGTACTGTTTTGGAAGGTGGTACACAACACGGTACAAAAGATACTAGAATATGATATCCATATGAGTTACATGACTCTCTACCGGTGTAATTTGAATTCTACTGATGAAAACATATGAATAAGTGATAGATATCTGGTCAAGATATTAATTTAATAGCTAGTAAGAAAGCTATCACAAGGAAATGGGGTAGAGTGGATCCCCCAACACACGAGCAGTGGATGGGGGTAGTAGAGTAGGAGATATACATAATGGAGAAGCTGACACATCGTTTAAGACTGCAAGAAACCCAGATGGAAGACAAGTGAGAGAAACAGCGACAGCAGAAAGGACAACTGATTGAGTTGGAAATGACATGAGAATGTATGGAATAATGGAAGTGTAACTCCCAAACACGAGTCCTGTATGTATTGTTCCCTTTGTTTGTGGGTCTGACTGTGTGCATGCCCATATGACTGTGACAGCCTCCTTTCAAGCAGCTCACAACAAGAGTATGCTCAGACTGAATGAATGCCATGTGTAATGTGATGGGATTTAATGTTACAGTCCAAACAGAAGGAGATGAGGATCTCCACAACCAGCGCTGCTCCCAGTAGATCACTTACACTTACACACCAAAAAACTGACAATAACCTGATATTTTTAGGGGGAATTTCATTCATTCATTCATTCATTTTCACTGTGCAATATCATTTTCCACTTGTGCAAATTTGTTAATAGTCTGTTTATTGTCAATACTGTATATAATCCGCTCCTATTGTTATACTTCCTTCTATTCAAATGGTTCATATTTTGTTTCACTTTGTTTATCTGTTTTTTTACTGTGTTAGCTGATGCATCTTGTTTTTTGCACTATCCCCTTTGCTGCTGTACACTGCAAATTTCCCCACTGTGGGACTAACAAAGGAATATCTTATCTTATCTTATCTTAACCTTGAAAAACATAAATAAAAACTAAAGTGGGAAAAAAAAGTTGCAATCAGCAGTTATTTCAAATGCAGTGAAATGATTGCAGGCTACTGTAACAGTGATTGTTCTAGCTAGACATGCAGTATTGCTACATCAATGTCATTTGTTTTTAGGTTGTTTTTTGATTTTTTGATTTTGATTGAATTTTACATATAGACACATATACACAGACAGACAGACTAACAATATTAATAATTAAATTATACAATGAAATGTTTAGTCAGAATTTCAAAGAAAGAGAGACATGACATTTCATGTATTTCACATATCTAACAAAGAAAACAATAATGTCACGTGTAATGTGATGTGATTTAATGTTACAGTCCAAACAGAAGGAGATGAGCATCTAGATGATGACATCACCTCCACTCGGAGGGAGACTGGGAGGAGGAGAGGAGTCAGTGCGATGCTAAAAGCTGACTGACTGAGGTAAACACGACAGAGGTAAACAGAACAAAGCCTCATGGTGTCATTACAGTCATCACAGTGAGGTTACTGACCTGGTGGTCTGCTGCTCAGAGGAGAGAGATGATGTTGTTAGCTGTGTAGCTCAGCGTCTCTACCTTCAGCTTTAGTCCCTTTAGTCAACAACAACAGCTACTCCTTCACAACCATAGCGATAATATCTCTGTCACAGATGTATTCACAGCTTCACCACCGCCGGACACCGTCTCCAGCAGAAGGAAGGCTTTGTTTCATCCTGTAAAACTCCAGCTAAGTGATGTCGCAGCCGTCCTCTCAGTGGTGGGTCGTCGCCATTATAACCGACCAGAGACGCTTCCGGATTAGGGTGGGTCTAACGTGACGTCAGAGTCGAGCCCACTCCACAACCTTTGAATGAGTTATTTATTTTGACTCAACAATCATCAGATGTGACAAGAACAGTCTAAAGACCGAGATGACAACATGTTACTTTAATAATGTATTATTGGTGTTTTTTTTGTACAGATTGCAAACGGTGCACCTTTTGGTGCCACAATGTGAAACTCTGATTTGATGTAGCCATTAATTAATTAATTAATTTATTTATTTATTTATGTATTGTATTATTTATGATACATTTTTCTATTTGTTTATTTCTGCATTTATATTTTATTTATTTATTTTTCAATATTTTTAATATTTCTTTTAATTAAAACAGTTTCACAGTTCTACTCTATCTTAAGGTTTATCTATGTTGAGTTTTATTAGGTATGAGAACCATAGAAGAATATTATATTTTCTTACAGTTTTGGAAAATCTCACAAGCATATAACAAGCATGCACAGTATCTACATTATAGAGGCGTATGCTTTGCTGTAAACATTTATTTGTTATGGAACATTTCCCCCAAATAACAAACTCTATCACACTCTTTATTACCTGTCTTTGTTACATACTGTAACACTTCTAAAAAGAAATATAATTAAATCACTTACTAAAGTTTTCCCTGCAACATATACAGTGTATATATATATATACACATATGTACAAATATACTATCTATATCAATGTTTGGCATTTTTTGATATACATCCCCAACACATATCATTATCGTCATAAAGATTTTTAAACCCTTCATGTTTGCTAATATACAGGTACGGTAGCGGTAGCTCCAAAGGCTGCTCCTTGGTCAGCTATTTACAAAGTGCTCTATTACAACGTTGAGTCCTCTGTTCAGTACAGATTCGGTCACGGCGCTGTCCCACCATCACTTGTAGTTTCTTCTATTGTTGCTCAGGGCCTCTGTCAGCTTGGTTTGCATGATCTCCTTGGTTGAGTATAAGGGCAGCTCCAGCGTTGAGAAACATGTCTGTGACTCAGGGTAGTGCTGGTCGTAGGAGAGGTGCTGGACTTGTTGAATTGTGACTTTCATCTTGATGTTTTCCACGCCAATAGGAGCCCTGTCAAAACCAGTCACAAACCCTAGTGGAGGGAAAAAGTGGTAATCAGTGAGTTTCTTGCCTTTTCATTTATTATTGTGACACCTTAAGTGTTAAGCTTCGCACTGCCCTTCCTTGAGGTCAGACTGTTGATTCAGACTAAGGCTGTCAATCGATTAAAATATTTAATCATGTTTAATCACATGATTGTCCATAGTTAATCGCAATTAATTGCAAATTAATCACACATTTTTATCTGTTCAAAATGTACCTTAAAGAGAGATTTTGTCAAGTATATAATACTCAAATATGCTTCCTTCATGCAAATGAATACACATTTATTATTGGAAATCAATGAAGAACACAAAACAATGAGAAACATTGTCCAGAAACCCTCACAGGTACTGCATTTAGCATAAAAAATATGCTCAAATCATAACATGACAAACTGCAGCCCAACAGGCAACAACAGCTGTCAGTGTGTCAGTGTGCTGACTTGACTATGACTTGCCCCAAACAGCATGTGATTATCATAAAGTGGGCATGTCTGTAAAGGGGAGACTCGTGGGTACCCATAGAACCCATTTTCATTCACATATCTTGAGATCAGAGGTCAAGGGACCCCTTTGAAAATGGCCATGCCATTTTTCCTCGCCAAAATTTAGTCTAAGTTTGGAACATTATTTAACCTCCTTCTCTACAAGATAGTATGACATGGTTGGTATCAATGGATTCCTTAGATTTTTATATGATGCCAGTATCTTCTCTCTAGCTTTAAAACTGAGCCCACTACAACCTCTGAAAGATCAATTGCGTTAATGCGTTATTATCGCGTTAATTTTGACAGCCCTATTTAAAACATAATGTTATCACTGCTCATGCTAACTAGAACAGTTGTTTCATTGACTCCAAGCAGCCACAGTTGCTGGGAAATCATTATATTCGGTGTGAGTCATTATTCCCACAAAAGCCTGACCAGAAACCAAGTGTGATGAAAAAAATAGTGATAATTAGATCACAATGTTTAGTTGCTTTCCCTTGATTCAGCATGTATATATCAAGTCTAGTCAAAATGATAAATTGTAATTGTTTGTATGTGTCAAAATCATGTACAATACTTACAAAGGAAAGCCTTCTTCTGATCCTCAGTTAGTTCATCGAAAACCTCCCAAAACATCTGTATGGTGGGGTGTGGTGGTGTGGTATTGTACACCCCCTCATAAACTGTGTTCTAATTACAGTGAAACAGACTGTTGTTATTATTTCTGTTATAGATCATTTGTAATATTCAAATCAAGCACGATTCAGGGATGAGGATATCATAAATCAGTTGCAGAGAAAACTAGACCGTGAGGTCTCTTGTTCTGGACTGTACCTGTTTCAGCTTTGCCCAGTCATGGAAGTCTTGGCCCACCAGCACTTCCTGCAGCTCCTTTGGTCGGAACAGCTTCACCAGATCCCGGTCACACACCTGGAAGAAGCCTCGTTTGAATTCCCGAAACACACTCTCCACTGATGTGTTGAAGGCATGATCCACATAGGCATCCACAAACTCCTTCCTATTTAGCAGATTCAAGTTTCATGTCAACAAAAAGGTCTGCACAGTGAGTGTGTGATTGAAATCTGCAGGCATTTTCCTGTGGAACTGTAGTAGTTTCATTTCCTTGTCTACAACACTTACAGGTGGTGTACCTCAAGGACTGATTCTGGGCCTCATTCTTTTCTCTTTTACATGTCTCCCCTTGGTAGACACAATTTATCTTCAATTTCTATGCAGATGATACACAATTGTATCCTCTAGGCAACTCTACTGATAGTATCAGTTTGGTTGCCCTAAATGATTGCTTTGAGGATATTAGGTGTCACATCACTTTTTTCAGCTTAAACCTTCAGTAGGCAGTATATTTTTTGGCATCAGTGGGCAAAAACTCCATAATAACCTTTCAGCATATTGTAATTCAAGTGTTCTGAGAGAAAACTAGACTTCTGCACCTCCTCATGGCTCTGTTTTCAGGCCTTAAAAAAATCTAGCCGGTGACGGTAGACTTTGGCCAATCACAGGTGGTTTCAGAGAGAGAGCGTTCCTATTTGCTGTTTATTCAACAGAGGCAGCTGTAAATCACTCGCAAACATCAATCATATGGTCAAACTAGGCTGATCAAATATGAATCAATATTCTGTTACTGTGATGCCTATTTCTCGCCTTAAATGTTTTCAGAAACATCTTGTACTGTTGTTTAGTGTTAGGTTTAAAATGGGAAAGTTTGCTCCGGCTAGTGGGCGGTGCTTGGTATTTCCTCAACTGATCTCAACATGGCTGCCGGGTCGCAGCCTTTCTCATTTTACTGCTAAACAGTACACTACAAGATGTTTCTGAATGTTTCTATTTCTGCTCAGAGACAGCAGGCTCCATCTCGGCTCTGTTGGTTGTTTTCCTCCGGTCTGTGAAATCTTGCAGATTAGGAGCACCGGAGGATACAGAGGCACATGATTTCTTTCAGATTACCTGTCTCATGCATCACTTTTTTAATCATATTTTCTCCAACCTGCCTACCCCAGCTTTAATGTTTTCTTTAAATGTATTGTTAAATAACAAAACACAAAAGAAAGTCACAAAAATGCATTCATGGTCCTTACTTATTTTGGCCTGTCACTCGCTTCTCAGGATTTTCCGGATCAAGGTCAACCTCTGTCCCATCCCAGTTGATCTGTTGATCAGTTATAAGAAAGAAGAAGATAGTGATATCACTGCTTTGGGAAACGATGATAGATATCAGAAAGAGGATAAATGACATACTGTATGTTATTGACTTGATTTGTAAAAAACATACTAAAAAGTCCATGTAGAGATTTTCTATGACATCGTCTTCGTAGTCTTCCAGGATGTTCAGCAGACTCCTTGAAACACAGTAAAAGGAACAATATTTAAGATATCTAAGAAGCTTTATGATGTTAACAATTTGTTCTGACCAGAAATCAGCACTTAAAACCTAAAATATATGTGATTTAAATATATATTAATTTCCTCTTACTCTCCAACACATGGGCTGAATTCTATCATGTCACCCAGTGAAGGCTTTACACCGAGCAGCTTCTTGAACAGAGCCAGTGGGAAGGGTAAGTGTATGATGCAACAGTTGTACAAAGCCAATCCACACAGGAGCCCAAACTGGAAGTATTTCTGGTCCTCCTGTGTTGCCTGGTGTTGATGGAAGAGACAATTTATATCAGAAAAACAGAAAAGAAATACGATGACAATTTTTCTATATAGGACCTTAAGATGAAAAATGATTTAATTATTACTATAACTGTTAAAGCTGTGTGACAAAGTTAACGCAATAATAACACGCTAACGCAAATTTGTTTTAACACCACTAATTACTTTAATGAATTAACGCAATCAATATTTCGGAGGTTGTAGCAGGCTCAGTTTTCAACTTGTATCATATGAAACTAGAAAACCTAAGGAATCCATTGGTACCAACCATGTCATACTAGCTTGTCAGGAAGGAGGCTAAATAACGCTCCAAACTTACACTCAATTTTGGCGATGAAAAACTATCAGGGACATTTTCAAAGGGGTCCCTTGACCTCTGACCTCAAGATATGTGAATGTAAATGGGTTCTATGGGTACCCACGAGTCTCCCCTTTACAGACATGCCCACTTTATGATAATCACATGCAGTTTGGGGCAAGTCATAGTCAAGTCAGCACACTGACACACTGACAGCTGTTGTTGCCTGTTGGGCTGCAGTTTGCCTTGTTATGATTTGAGCATATTTTTTATGCTAAATGCAGTACCTGTGAGGGTTTCTGGACAACATGTGTCATTGTTTTGTGTTGTTAATTGATTTCCAATAATAAATATTTACATACATTTGCATAAAGCAAGCATATTTGCACACTCCCATGTTGATAAGAGTATTA
>CAKAOI010040547.1:0-44997 GCA_916701655.1 Sebastiscus albofasciatus | reverse complement strand
TGGTGAATTATTTTCCCCACGCAATTTTTCTTGCCGATTTCCTTTGTTAAACAAGTAATTCGCACCACTTGTTGGCTCCACACACTATTATATATATATATATATATAGTACTGTATCCATTGTTTGCATTCTGTATTTTGGCCAAAGAGCTGGTCTGATTAGCTGTGGCTATCCACCATAAGACATAATGGCTTTTCCTATGTGTGATCTATTTCCTCTCTGGCTGTACAGTCTTTGACAATTTGTTTCAAGATAACCGTGTACTGCTGTTTTCCATTTGATTCACCTTCCATCCCACAGCGTCTGTTTTTCATACGATCTCTTGGTTCAGCAGCTGGTGAGAGTAGATGGCATCTTCATAGTGGTATTTCTCTGCTATCGCCATGATGGAGTCATTGCACCGGATTCTACTCAAAATCTGCAGCACTTCAACCACAGAAGACCTACAGTAGACAGAGGGGAGGGATTAGAGAGTTGTGTGTTGGTATAAATGTTTGAAGAAAAACCGTGATATCTGCATGAATTTATTAAGACAAACACTAAATGAATTCTGTCACATTTTGTCACTTGTGTCACTGAAGCTGCAGATACATGCACCGATACCGAATCGGATACCGGGCCGATACTGACTCAAATAGCTGGATCGGGTATCGGTGAATGGGGCCGATCTATTCAATTCAATTCTATGTTTATATACTATATACATTTTATACTGGATTCTTAATTCCTGTTTAAGTTTTGACCAATATATAATTGGATAAATAAAAATAAATAAAAGCTGTTTTACCAAGTTGCTGGTGCACGATTTAATATTTTAATAATAAATAACAATTCACTAATATTATATCTATGTGTTTATTTGTTATATTTTGTTTTATAAAGTTAACAAAGCAATGTTTAAGTCAAGCCGGATGTTGCCTTAGACATGAAGAATGATCCCAGTCACTTCCACACAGTGAGGCATGCAGATTATTAATTAACGACTGGTATTGGATCGGTACTCGGTATCGGCCGATACCCAAAGCCCAGGTATCGCTATCGGTATCGAGACTGAAAAAGTCAGATTGATGCATCCCTAGCTGCAGATGTCACAGGATGGGGCAATAGGGAGTCAACTTTTATGTCCAACTGCTGGTGCATCGTTATGTATCCACAAACATACAATTTACAATAAATAAAAGTATCAAAAGTAAGATTTTGGATTTTAGCAGTTATTTAGCGGTTTAAAGGTGAACTTAATGACATGATACATAACAAAGGAGACTTTTTTTTATCCATTTTACTGTGACCAAGTTGACCTTACAGCAATTCCCAAATCTTTTTCTTTCTTATGGAAATGTGTTATTGTTATTACCTGGTGTTTGGATCTTCAGCGGGCTGCTGTTTGCAGATGGTATGAACTTTCTGAACTAGGTGGTTCCTGAAGTTCTGGAGCTGAGGCAAACAGGTATCCTCTCCTTTGAACCAAGAGAGCGGCAGACTATCTGCTATCTGGAGAAAGAGGGACAGAGAGACAAGTAGTGTGAGGTTAAGCAAGAAAATGTGAAGTAGTCGCGCACATCCAAAACCATAGTAGGCCGGTGCTGGACCAGTAGAAGACAGCAATGAAAACTGTAGAAGAAGGTCCGCACACTGTATTGGCACATCTTAGTTAGTGACGTTTCGAGCAGATGCTCTTCTTCAGACTTAATAAATCTGCACAGAGACGCCATCTTAAAAAGTAAACCCAAATGTCCCACATATAATCGCAGGTAATGTTACATGTATATTAAGAAAAACACATACAGTACATACATAATATACAACAATATATATACAAACATTTATCAATCAATAATATAAGTAAGAACCTCACAGCTCATTAGAATAACATGAAGCCAAGCGTTTACTTTTTAAGATGGCGTCTCTGTGCAGATTTATTAAGTCTGAAGAAGAGCATCTGCTCGAAACGTCACTAACTAAGATGTGCCAGTAAAATGAACTTAAAGGGAGCTACAGTGTGCAGACCTTCTACATTTTTCATAGATGACAAACAGCCAGACCATTATCAAGATCAAGCATAGCGGGGCACCAAAAATGCACACATTCCACATTAAAAATGATCAGTTTAAACACCTTTCTGCATGCCTGGACAGCATTGTGGTCGAGGGTCTGACTGCACGCGGTGATCATCAGGTATCGGTTCAGCAGTTTGTCCAACATCAGTTCCTTCAATTCAGACTCAGGAAGCAGCAAATCCCATTTCCCCATGTTACCTAGTAGCTAATATAAACACAAAACAACAATGATTAACAAACAGCAGCCTGGAAAAAATGTAACTTCCCACTTGGAGAGACTGAAACAACATCAGGCACACAAGTTTTTTTTAAAAACAAATTTGTAAGAGAGCAGTACTTTTATGGCCGTCCAGAACTGTTGATCCCTGAAGCGACACTGGGGAGACAACCTGTCTTCTAGGAGCCTGGTTAGAAAAACAAACAGCATAAATAATAGATTGAAAATACTACTATAAAGTAATTTAACACCCATTTGATTGACCTGATCTTTGAAGAATATATCAAAGTTAAAGGTTGACAATTTTATCTAATGATGAAGCAGAAACACACTGATTGTCTTTACTGTATGCAGGGAAAAGAAGAGACTTCATTGTAGTAAACATGTAAGAGCATGGGCTAGTGGATAGAGAAACGTCCTCAACAAGGATGACACAGGGTTGAAGTCATACCTGCTTTCTCCTGGTTACTCATTCAAATAATCACTTAATGTTTAAACTAAAAGATGCAAGAAAAGAAACTGACTTTTTGGGGTACAGAGGGATGAAGACATCTTCATCTACGCAGCTCCTCAGTCGGCTGATCACAGCCTCTTTGAATGCCTGCATGGGACATAAATATACATCGTTAACACAGACATTTTCATACACTGTGTATTTGACATGCACGTTATTGTATTTATATACATATTGTATGTTAACGTTTTTCATATTATGTGCTATTTGTTAGATATTAGGGTTTCTAAAATCACTGTAGAGCTTGGGACTTATTGTTTGAGTGTTTGAGTGCCATGTGTCAGTGTTGGCCTTACCTTGACCGGTTTACTCTGCTCTCCTTCAAAGATGGAATAGTCCTCCTTCAGTCTGTGACAAACATCAGAGAGACAGACTGACTGATGGCGGGACATGGGATCCCACACCAGCTCCACGTAGGCTAAGCAAAGACAGAGCAAAAAAAAAAAAGAGAATGTGATGTTTCTGTAGTTTGACACATGAACAGGAAGCAGAGGGGATGAGGCAGATAAGAAACATGTTGCTCTTAGAGAAAGAGGATAGAAATAAAGAGCAGGTACAGCAACTAGTAAAAATATATTGTTTTTCTCCAGGAAATCGTACAGCCTTTACCAATCGCTATGTGCTCTTTCACTTGCATTTTTACTAGGGCTGTCAATCGATTCAGATATTTATTCGCGAATAAATCGCATGATTGTCCATAGTTACTCAAGACTCATCGCACATTTTTTTATCTGTTCAAAATGTACCTTAAAAGGGAGATTTTTCAAGTATTTAATACTCTTATCAACATGAGAGTGGGCAAATATGCTGCTTTATGCAAATGTATATATATATTTATTACTGGAAATCAATTAACAACACAAAACAATGACAATATTGTCCAGAAACCCTCACAGGTACTGCATTTACCACTTTGAAAATGGCCATGCCAGTTTTTCCTTGCCAACATTTAGCGCAAGTTTAGAGCGTTATTTAACCTCCGTCTTGACAAGCTTCTTCACTCTAGCTTTAGAACAGAGCCCGCTAGAACCTAAAATTCATTCAACCTAAAGTTGCGTTAATGCATTAAAGAAATTAGTGGATGAATTAGTAAATGAATTTGCGTTAATGCGTAATTATCGCGTTAACTTTGACAGCCCTAATTTTAACATATCACTTCTTATTGAAAATATGGCTCATTTTGGTGGTGGATAGGTACAAGTGTGTGAATGAGAGAGGGAAAAGTCATGTAGCATACATAAGTGAGTGGGATACCTGTTATTTTGGGTAGGACAGTCTTCTCAATGACATTAGACAGTGTCTCTCTGTCTATGTTATCTAGCTCCTCATGGCCGTGCCCATGACAAAAGGTCTCCACGGCTGTGAACCACGGGAGGTTTTCAAAGTCCCCACTATCTTCCTGAAACACACATATTACATTGGACACATAATGTCAGAAGTTGTGTCGTGGCATCTGTGTGTACGTAGTATGTGCTAGTCTCTGTGTTTGTGTCCACAAAGTACCTTTAGGGGGTCCCACGCCAGTAGCTGATGTCTTATGATGGGGTTCAACAACTTGGGCAGACACAGAGAGATGTAGGCACTGTGGTAAGAGTCAGAGTAAGAGCCTCTCCACTCTTCAAATCGGGACAGGATCTTCTTGACGTCGGAGAACTCGGCCTGGACGTCGGAAAACACGGCCTGGGACGTCAACAGGATATCAGCTAGAGAGGGAGCAGAGAGGGAAGGAAAGAGAGTCAGACAAAAGCAACCAAGGGATCAATTAATTCAGCCTTGACTTCTGTTTTCTTCTACTTAGGATTAAAAAAAAGTTGCAGTATTATAATATTAAAGCTGTCTGGTTGGAGCTTTTAGCTGAACAGGTGGAGAGCTGAACAGATTTAATTCCTGCTCACCCGTCTTCTTCTGCAGCTGCTCCTCCTCTTCTGCTGAGGGCTGTGTGTCTTCAGGAATATCAAAATCTTCTTCAGCTTTAACACCAGAGTCGGCCTCGCTGCAACATGTCAGACAAATATACAAATATTTGTGTAAGAGTAGAGTGTAGTACCTATTTCCCCTTGTACATCCCTCTCATTTTGTAAGCATTTCTAATGTACTATTACAGCAATCTTGTTGACATGAACAAATGTTATTTTTATGACACTCACCTTTGAGGTTCTGCTCCATTGGTTGAGCTTCCACTCTGCTCATCTGTGCTATCTAAAAAAATGGGATGAAAAAAATCCAGTTAATGTCAATATTCCTTCTGGAGACCATTTTGAGACATATTGTACAAATACACAAATGCAAATACAGACACATGGACACACAGATGTTACTCACAGCTGAGCTGCTGCAGGCGGTCAGCCTGCTCCTTGATGCTCTGTCGTCTCTGTGCTAACAGTGCATCCATGTGGTCGGACAGCAGAGAGTGTAACTCCAGCTCCAGTGAGTTGATCTCAATAACCTGTCGACAAATTAACCTCAGTCAGCAAATTAACATCGTCTGTCTTCAGAAGGGAGGCAATTCTGCAGCTTCCAACATACATATTATGTAAAATGTGTTTAAAAATTCTTACTGTCACTTGGAAAAGTACAATTCAAGATTCTATTATATCAACTTTATTAATTATTTGGCATTTTTTACTTTTATATGATAGTTAACAGTGGACATGGACTGAACAGATTTCCTAATTTCTGACCTTCTCCCGTAGACACTCCACCAGGTTGTGGATATAGAGGGTCATGGCTCTGTAAAACTTCAGCTGTCGCTCTGAGGAGCTTTCCTCCAGAGTCTCCATGGAGGTTTTAGCGCTCTCAACGTCAAACTCCATCCTCCTCAGCTCTGCCTGCCGTGCGCTGTGCACCTCCTTCAGAGAGTCTAGTCTATAAATCAGAAAGAGGTGAAGTGTGAAGAAAGGAATACACAGGTACTTGTTTGATTAGTGTAAATGTGTAATATATAATGTCTAATTGACGATGTGGTGCGACATTAAGGCAAATAAAGCTAGAGAAAACTTACTTTCCAGTGATCCTTTTCTTGACCATTGAGATACTGATGGAAGGAAGAGTTGGGATTTTGACCCCCTTTGATTTCTTCTTTTGTTGTCGTCTGTCTCGCCTGCTGCTACTGCTGCTGTAGCTGTAGCTGCTGGATTCACTGCCAGATGGGCTCTGAGAGGAAGAAATTAGAAGGATGAAGGATATCAACGCTGCCGTACCGAGGGGAGTAGTTACACTGATGGAAGGCTCGAGTCTTCAGAAAAAGATTCTGCCATTTGAGAGCATCTGATTTTACACTACATGGGACAAAAGTTCAAAACGGAAAGAGCGACACAGAAAAATTATACTAGAAAAAGAGAGGAAAACTTAAAACTTAAAACATAAAAAAAAATAATTGAAGAAAATATGGGAAAAAGATTAAGAGGGTAGGACTGTCGCGGTGAAGGAATTTCCCCTGCGGTGATAATGATTGGCTCAACAGTATGATATGCGGTATTAGAGCAACTTTTTATATGACAAAGATGACCGTTTTAAAACAAATGAAATCATTTTATTGTTAAATGCAGAACAAAGGAGGGCGATGAGACACAGCGTTTTTTTGCTTGCCATCTCCTGCGGTTGGCTTGTCAATATTGTGGTTATTGCGACAGCCCTATAAGAGGGCTATTTCAATCTCTTCCTACCTGTCCTCCTGGCCGTCTCTTGACTCCCTTCTCAATTTGTGTCTCCTCCCAAAGTTCCTGCTCGTCTTCATCAGATCCTGTGAAACTGGCATCACTTTCTCCTAGATTACACACAAACATACAAAATAGTACACTTGGTGCAAAACAAGCAGAGCTTTTCAGGCAACCAGCCTATCATAATGTCATTTTCAAACAACAGGCCATTTTACTATAATTCTGTTGCTACTACAGTTTGACAGTTGTACTAATTCACACGCTCGTAGAAAAAGCAGTCACAAAATGCCAATTCCATGTTAAGTTTAGATGTCACCAATACAATAATTTCTCCCTGCTTCTCATACCAAGTTTCTCAGCAATCCTCTCCCTAATGCTCTTCAATCTTGGGGCGAACTCGATTCTTCTCTCATGATCATCTGGCTCATCATCATCATCATCAACTCTGTCCTCTTCGTCTTCCCTGCTGTAGTGATCCGGGGTGCTACCAGCGGAGCTGTGGCCATCTCTACCCAGAGAAATGTATTCTTTCGGGGCTCGAGTGCCGTGACGACGCTGCCACTTGGCTGCCTTGATCGCTTCAGCATTAGGGATGACTACTGTAAAGACAAATCGACAGACAAATAAATGCAGGTATACACAAGGAACATGTGTGGACAAACCAACTGTTGACACAGTCATATACACACACTCGCACCAAACAGACCAGATGCAGGTATATAGCAAGCAGGATACTACTTATTATAAACAATAATAAAAGCAAATCAGTAGCAACAGAAGTTGGCTTCTTAACACTGCTGGAAATGATGACAAAAGATTGTGTACTGTATGTTTTTCTCACTAGTAGTAATAATAGGACATGCAATGCATACTGAAAATAAGAAGAATGCTATTATGTTTATCTGTGCTGTAGGAACCTGTAGCCTCTATACTGTATGTTGATTTTGTCTTTTCTAAAACCTTTATCATCCACACACGAACAACCATCTGTGGCTTTATAACACAGAGGTTGTTTGTTTTCTCTGACACACAGTACACACATACAGTATACACACACAACAACACATACCTGGTTTAGTAGCAGAGCGGCTGGAGTCTGAGGCTGAGCTAGCTGTGGGAGACCTGGCATCACCTTCATCACTGTCATTGTCATCATCATCGCTATCGTCATCATCATTATGGTGCAGAGCAGGTGGTGAAGGCTGACTGTCATCATCTTGCCTGGGAGAAGCAGATGGTGGGAAACCTCCACGTGCTGGGGCTGAGAGAGAAGAATGGGAGGCCAACATTATCACATTATTATCTAGATAATTACTGAAGTAAAATCTAAATCTTAAATATTACTTCAATGACTAACACGTGTTAAGTTTGTAGGCTGACACTCCTAAAACATTTTCAACAGGTAAGAGTTTTGTATAGGCACCTTTGCAAAAACAATATACCTCTACACAAGACCTTTGACTATGCCGACATGCTAATGCTTTTTCCACTCTTTTCCACAAATTCATAAATAAGCATTTGTCAAATTATACTACAACCACCTGTATTTCATCTGAGTATAGACTTACTTACACTGATTGGTGTTACAACATGTAGTCTGCCCTCATTTATATAAATGGTGTGGACAAAATATTAGAGAATTAGAGAGACAGAATATCGCGTGCCTCCAACTTGTGCAAAATGCTGCTGCTCGCTTTTTAACACACTTCCTGACGAGAACACATCACCCTTGTACTTTACTCACTCCATTGGTTTCCAGTTCGCTTCAGAATCGATTTTAAGCTCTTGATGTTTGCTTTTAAAGCCATTAACGGCCTCGCCCCACCTTATCTGTCCAAGATTTTAACTCTCCGCGAGCCATAACTGGGCTTTGCGGTCATCGGGTCAACTTTCTTTTAGAAGTCCCAAGGTCGAGGTATAAGCTGTGGGGTGATCGTGCTTTTGCTGTCGCTGCTCCTAAACTATGGAACAAGTTACCCCCTGATATACGCACCATCACTGACCTAGGACTTTTTAAATCTAAGCTCAAGACATACCTAGTAGCGCTGTGACATTTTTCCTGTGCTTTTTATGTACCTTTTTATGATTTTATATATTGTGTTTTTATTCCTGTTATTTCTTAATGTAATTGATTGATAGACATTAGATTGCATTAGTGTCCGCTAGATGTACTTAATAAGCTGGCACCCGACATGTATTTAGTGTACATATACTGTATTTTAACCTAAGATTTGTGCACGTAATGCAACATCTATCATAGTGATCTGCTAGAATGGTAGTCTAGTCAGGTTAGGTACCTACCTGTGCTTTGGCTGGTCTTGGCAGGTGAAGCCTCCTTTCTTCTTACTTGGAACAGCACAGCTTTATCGGAGGACTTCTTCAGCTTAAATGTTGGTTCCTCAACTAAGACAGTAAAAAAAGAAAGTCAGAGATCCATGAGCAAAAACTTGCTGTTGAGTCCCTATTGACCCCTCAAATACAGAGGTGATGGAGACAATGTAATATCGCAAGGAAAACAAAAGAGCTGGTGGTGGATTTCCACTGACGCACACACTCCCCCCCGACACTGGTGAACATCCAGGGAATGGACATTGAGATGGTGACATCTTACAAGTACCTGGGTGTTCACCTGAACAATAAACTGGACTGGACTGCCAATTCAAATGCACTCTACAGGAGAGGCCAGAGCAGACTCTACCTGCTCAGGAGACTGAGGTCTTTTGGAGTGCAGGGGGCACTCCTGAAGACCTTTTATGACATTGTGGTGGCATCAGCTGTTTTTTATGGAGTGGTCTGCTGGGGCAGCAGCATCTCGGCTGCGGACAGGAAGAGACTAGACAGAGTGATCAGGAAGGCCAGGTCTGTCCTGGGATGCCCCCTGGGCCCAGTGGAGGTGGTGGGAGAGAGGAGGATGATGGCTAAGCTGTCATCCATGATGGAGAATGACTCCGACCCCATGCAGGACACAATCTCAGCACTGGAGAGCTCCTTCAGCGACAGGCTGCTCCACCCAAAGTGTGTGATGGAGCGCTATCGCAGGTCCTTCCTTCCTGCAGCTGTCAGACTCCACAACCAGCACTGCTCCCAGTAGACCACAACCAGCACTGCTCCCAGTAGACCACTTACACACCAAAAACTGACAATAACCTGATATTTTCATGTGGAATTTCATTTCATTCTCACTGTGCAACATAATTTTCCTCTTGTGCAATTTTGTTAATAGTCTGTTTATTGTCAATATTGTATATACTGCTCCTATTTTTATACTTCCTTCTATTTAAATGGTTCATATTTTGTTACACTTTGCTCTTTTTTTACACTATCCCCTTTGCTGCTGTACACTGCAAACTTCCCCACTGTGGGTCTAATAAAGGAATATCTTATCTTATCAATTGATCAATACATCAATATAATATCCCTGTTAACTGGCAATTAATGATATATCTGGTTAAATGTATTCTGTCAATACATATTTTCTTTTGAGCCTTATTAATGTAACACACAGCCTCATTCCTGCTGGCAATTTCAGACAAATGTATGCACATATTTATTTTCGTTTTACAGTTTTCGTTGAGTAAACGTCTGATTGGGTCCATCTTTGAAACATATTGACTTTCAAAACACCATATTTACACTTATTTACCTTCTTTGTCGTCAGAGAAACTGAGGATGTTGTTTGTTTTCTTCTTAAACCCATATCTGTCTTTATTGCTCTCTTCTCTGTCCTCTGTCACCTCCAGCATCTCCCCGTCCTCTCCGTCGCTGCTGGCCGGCTCAGGAGGCGTCTCTTCCCGCTTGGAGCTGCAGGTGATACCGCGGCTCTGGGACACTTTGACCGGCTTATTTACCGCTTTTACCGGAGCTTTCTCATCTTCCTCTCTGTCTTCTCTGCTCTTCAGCTCGTCCTCCTCATCGCTGGAGTTATCTTTTCTCTGTCGAAAGTTCCTCCGAGGCTTTTTATTGAACATGTTTCCTCCTTTAACTAACTAACTTACAGGAAGAAATGCTGGTTTGTTGCTAGGACGGACTGAACCGCGGTACGGCACGTCAGAAATCGCTTGGTAACGTCGCAAAAAGGTACAGCAGCCGCAATGTAGTGATGGGAATTACGGCTCTTTTTAGTGAGCCGGTTCATTTGGCTCAGCTCACCAAGAAGAGCCGGCTCTTTCAGTTCCCAAACGGCTCTTCGTTTTACCACTTCTGCCTTTTATAATTCAGACAAATTTAGCGATGTTTTGACCTATGATCAGTAATTGTGCATATATATCACTTAAATTATTCAATATAATTATACTAAACCTTATAATTTCCTAAAAACCATAATTTTCCATGCTGCTTCGTTTCCAACTGTAACTCATCTTGTCTGCTATTTGCGCACCGCACCGCACCTCAGCGCACCGCACCTCAGCGCACCGCACCTCAGCGCACTGCACCGCAACGCACCGCAGCCCACCGCAGCCCACCACACCCCACCGCAGCCCACCGCACCCCACCACACTCCTCTCTCTTTCTCGCCTCCTCTCCCTCCTGCTCTGTACCTGTAGACCGTCAGCGCGCCGCGCACCCCCCTCCCCTCCCTGCTTGAGGGTATGAGCCTTGTCTGTCATCACCTGACTGGTCGCACGGACGTCATTAATATAACATGACGTCCATGGCGCAGAGAAGATCGTCCTATCATTCTGCCTTGAATTAATTTTTTTAAAAAAAAGGAAAAAAAAGAAACAGCTATTGGACGGGAGCCGGCTACCATCGTTCACTTAAAAGAGCCGGCTCTTTGAGCCAGCTCGTTCGTGACCAACACATCACTATAAAGCAGCCGCAATGCACTATGGGCTATGTAGTTTGCAAATAGGGGGCTAATCAAACTGTGAAGAAAACTGAGGCCACTTTCATTTAATTTGACATTATTTTGGATTTTTTAAAATCCTTTACCAGTTAAAACATTTTCACACACAGTAAACTGTAATGTAGGCCCTACTATTTACTAGCTAGGCCATTCTTATCAAGCCCACGTCTTCTAAAAAGGAATAATATTCAGTTGTACTTGCACTTTTGTAGCCTAGGCTGCGTTCCAAATCGCATACTTTTTCTTTTTACTTCTAGTACATACTGCAGCTGCCCTTACAAAGTACGTACTGTTTCATGCAGTATGCATACAATTGGGACATACTACTTCCTCATAACATTGCACCTTGAACTTTGACCCTCTTGCTCATGTATCCCCTGCACAGAGGACTGTGGGTCAGAATAGCCAGAAAAGCATGCTGGCTTGCATACTGCAAAATGCGACCGGATGTAGTAGGACGTCCTGGTATTTTTGGCATACTGCATTTGACAAACTATGTATTGGGGCATACTAAATCTTTTTCTGGCATACTAAATAGTATGGTAGTATGGGTATTGGAACGCACAGTACGTACTAAAGGCGCAATGTTATGCATACTGCATGCAACTCTACACAGCTAGTATGTACTACAAGTAAAAAGAAAAAGTATGCGATTTGGAACGCACCCCTAGGCGACATTAACTGATGTCAATGTAGGACTTCAAATGAGGATAAAAAAGACATAGTTCAACATATAGAACATATAGTTCTTGTGTTGCCGTCTTCCTTATCTTTCTCCCATCAAGTGTTCTCCTTTTTCTTCTTCTTTGGTGTTTATTGGAGGTGCATTACCGCCACCATCTGGACTGGAGTGTGGAACAGGAGATTGTGCAGAAACAAAAAATAAATAAATAAATAAAATACAAAAAAATTATAATAATAAAAACAAATTGATAAAAAAATAATAATAATAATGAGGAAACTCTAGATTTGTTTGACTAAATCAGTGTCTCTTAAAAAGCTGTATTCCCCAATAGACCTGACAATGAAAAGTCCTGATGTTTTGCCTTCCTTAGTGACAGTAAAAGGTGATTCCTCTGGATACTGTAATTCCTGCAGTGTATCAGTACATGTTCAACAGTTTCTGGTTAATTACATTTCATTGATTACATTCTCATGTGCAATATCACTGTTCATTGTGTTCAATATTAATGTCCAACATGTGCAATATTACTTATTTTTCTGTTTGTTAGCTTACTTTACCTTTTTTATTTTACTTATCTTATCTTATTTACTCATTTTACTAAATGTATCTTACTTAATTGTTATTTTATTAGGCACTGGTGCTAGAAATAGTACTTTTTTTATTTTATACACTTGAACTTGTTGTAATTTTGTTGTATTTTTGAGCAATCTCTGGCACAAGAATTTCCTTTGGGATTAATAAAGTTCTATCTTATCTTATCTTATCTTAAAGGTCCCATATCGTGCTCAGTTTCAGGTTCATACTTGTATTTTGTGTTTCTACTAGAACATGTTTACATGCTGTAATGTTAAAAAAAACTTTATTTTCCTCGTACTGTCTGCCTGAATATGCCTGTATTCACCCTCTGTCTGAAACGCTCCGTTTTCGGAACTGCAATGGAATTGCGTTGCTAGGCAACAGTTTGGGTCCATGTTTACTTCCTGTCAGCTGATGATTATTTACATACACTGCAACAGGGAAAACTGGGACACATTTAGAATGTTTATGCTTAAAACCGTGTATGATCTAAATATTGTATATTTGTGACCTCACAAATGGACAGAAATCCTAACGGCTTGTTTCAAACGCACAATTTCTGAATACGGTCTGTGTGTATTTCTCCATATATTGAGCGTTTTGATACTTTCACAGTATTTATATAAAGCACTTAAACCTGTTTTATAATATAAAAGACATGAAAATCTCACTTTTTACAATATGGGACCTTTAAATAGGAATAATATTCAGTTGAGACGTCGGTTAGAGCGGTTTGTAACCTAGGTGACGTTAACTGAAGTCAATGTAGGACTTCAAAATGAGGATAAAAAGACTATAGTTCTTGTGTTGCCGTCTTCCTTATCTTTCTTCCATCAATTGTTCTCCTTCCCCATCTGTTCAACTCGTATTCCTCCCTCTTTCTCTCTCTCCTCCCACTCTGTGGAGACGTTAACAGCCTCGCAGCTCACCGCTCACTCGTCTGTTGTCAGCCATGTTGTTGGTGTTGGTGTGTGACACACACTGAGCTGTCAGCAGCAACAGGTTCTTCTCTCTGACTTAACAAACGCTGCTGGCTCAAACTTTAACATTTATACAACTAAATAGTGCTCTCGTTTGGATAATAAAGCGTCGCAGAGTGTCCGGAGAACCGTGAAGAAGTGGTGGATGACAACTTCAGGCCCAGAGGAAGCGAGGAAGTTGATGTTTCTGTGGCCGCTGTGAGAGACAGAGAGGTACGCGAAGAGAAACTGCTTATCTAAGCATGTAAGTTTAATACTGTTGTGTTAATGCTTCTATACATGACTTTTAGGTTTCACGTAAGCTTTTGGACTGTTTCGTCTGTTAATATGTTTAGTTTATCTGTAATATATCTATATTTGAAGGGGTGGTGATGGTGCTTCTCTGCTGGGATGGGAGTTAGGTTAGCTAGCTAATGTTTGAGTTATGATTTCATTAACTAGATGTTAGCTGGTCTGTCTTCTTCTTCTTCTTCTTCTTCGTGTGAAGCCAGATTTGCAGGTGTCTCTCAGTTGAAACGAGTTGAGCAGGTTGCAGGCAGGTTTTTACACCGAGCTGCTGGTGACAAGTGAGCTGGGAATGTTACTCTATCAGTTTATGGTTCAGGCTTATATATTGTACAGAGAGAGAGAGGCTCAAGTCACTTTCAGATTGTAAATAAAGTCCCAAAAGCTCTGAAATGACCTAAAAATCAAGGAGCTGGTATCATTAAATATTTTTAAATCTAAAAATAAAGGCCTTAGAAGCAGACTTTATGGCATGCCAATGTTTTTAGCTTCCCTTGTGCAGCTGACTCCCAGAAAAGTTCCTTTTTGTCCCCCCATTTGTCTTTAGATAGTTCTTTTTTATTGCAAATTTTAGTGCTTTTAGTGTTTGTATTTTATCTCTATTTGTGTCTGTGTCTGCAACTTTGTGTTCTTGCTGGAGACTGTCTTGGCCAGGTCTCACTTGGAAAAGAGGTTCTTAATCTCTATGGGACTAACCTGGTTAAATAAAGGTTACTTAAAATAAAAATAAAAAAATAAAATCTGTGGTCCCCAATAGAGAGAAGCAGTGCTCAGTTATATTACTTTTGAAATTTTGGCCTATTTTGGGTTGTCCCAAAGTGGGTTTCTTGTTCTGACAATTATCTAAAGTGACATAAACAGAGTCACCAGTAACTAAGCATCGCTTCCAACATCATTAAATACAAAAAACGGGGGAGTCCAAGGCACTCTTCTGGTAAAATATAAAAGACCTTTATTCAATTGGCTATTTCATGATGAAATGCTAAAAACAATGCCATTATTTTTTTGCCAGAAGAGTGCCTTGGACTACCCCCTTTTTTGAACCTTAGTGTACCCCACCAAAGAGCACCTTCATCACACTGATTTGAACTTCCGAGCACTCTGGACTTTTTCCCTTTTTTGATCATTAAATACACACAATACTTATTTTTTTGTCAGTATTTGATAAATAATAATTCACAGGGTCATTTCAGCGAATACTAATATTTTTTTTATTTTGTTGCAATACCACCAGTAGAGTTTACATACTATATTTGTGTGGCTTAAAGCACCAGTAGGTAGAATTCGAGCATATGTGATTTTAAAAAGTTTTTTTTATAAAACGGTCACTATATCCTGCATGAGACAGGTAATCTGAAAACAATCATGTGCCTCTGTGTCTTCCGGTGCTCCTAATGGCTAAGGCCTATGGAAAGCAGGCTAGGTCACGCGTCATGTCTTCGGGGGTATGACACATGCGCAGAAAAATCTGGACTGCACTTGCCGAAGTTGAGCCAATCGCAACGCACGACCACAGCTTCAGTTACACTGCGCATGTGTCATACCCCATGCCCCAAGACCCATGTCCGCCCATGACCCAGCCTCCTTTCCATAGGCCTTGACAGTAGTGCATGAGACAGGTAATCTGAAAACAATCATGTGCCTCTGTGTCCTCCGGTGCTCCTAATGGCATCTGCAAGATTTCACAGACCGGAGGAAAACAACCAATCAGAGCTGAGCTGGAGCCTTGCCATCTCTGAGCAGCTGTCAATCACTCGCAAACTCCAATCAAACGGTCAAACTAGACAGCGCTGATCAAATGTGAATCATTTACTGCAATACCTATTTCTCTACTCAAATGTTATCAGAAACATCTTGTAGTGTACTGTTTAGCTGTAAAATGAGAAAGTTTGTGACCCGGCAGCCATGTTGAGATCAGTTGAGTTTTTCTACACAGCAGGCTGATGCTTAAAAACCATCCCGTCGAGTGCAGCAGCAACACAAAAATAATGCATCATTGATATTAACAGGTATAATGTTGATGTTCATTGCCTGATACTGATAAACTGACTGAAAAGTTGTACCTCTACAGTGAAGCTTAGGGCCATAAAGCCACTTGTGTGAGAGATACAGAGAGAATGGATGTTTCAGTACAGTGGGCAGGGTAATAATTCAGTTGGACAATACATGTTGAAGAGACTGCCACAGGACGGGGAGTATCCGCTGTTCTGTGGAACCTCACTGTAATTATATTATTATTGCATAACACAGTAGTAGAAACTGATCAACCTGGTTTTGATCTCCATGTTCGCATACTTTCCGCTGAATCATCCTCAAGGCAATAGGACAAATGAGCTTCACTTCAGACCTTTCTGTGGAGTGGCCAAAAAAGACAATGATAATCTATTGAGTGGCCGGTAGATTTTGGACTCCACCAGCCACAGTGGCAGGTGTACAAAAGTAGTAGTAGTAATATTATCATCCCTGTAAATAGTCTGTCGACCTGTCCAGGGTGTACCCTGCGTTCGCCCAATGTCAGCTGGGATCGGCTCCATCACCACTCTTACATGTGCAACCTGCAGCATTACAGTAACAGAGAGCACCTCTGGACAGGCCCAGGGTTGGTTTGGTAGGGAATTTATTCAGCAGATTTAAGGTTTAACCAGCCTTTCAACTCCTCCTCCTCCTTAATATCTTCTTCATTGAAGCTTCAGTGAAGATGATAGAGGGGAAACACACGCACAATACTACCAGAAATATCCTGTTTTAACTCTAGTTCACGCTACAAATTTAATTTATCAGAGTACTTTCTCCAGTCCTGCCACATCCTCCTGATTTATTAGGGCAGGTCAAAGCAGACTAAAGGAGGGAGAGGCTTGCCTTGCCTCTTAAGAAAACAAAACACAACACTGCAAACAGTGTTAATCAAACCCAATCTGAAACACTCCAAACGGCCTTTTGCAGCACTTTCTGAATGTGTGAGCGCCAGCTGAAGAGGCCAGCTGCAGAGTTGGCTCTACGGTGGGAAGCAGTCGGAAAGACAGGAAAAAGTAAGAACATGGAAGAGAGGGGAATGAGTGATAAAGGAGGTGGATAGGACTGGAGCATGGGTAATTTTACTGTACATGGAAACAAAACACACAGAGAGAGGGAGAGAGTCATCTGGATGGAGTTGATGTCATTGGTGTGAGGTCAGCGAGCGAGCTGGCTGAAAATCAATACTTTCCTAGAACAACAGACAGTGCTTGTTTCAGAACAGAGTAGTGATGAGGACAGGTCAGGGACACACAACTGGAAGGGAATAGATTCAGGGGCAGAGGGACAGACATGGATATATAATAACACATGAAGAGAGAGAAAGAGGAAAAAAAGACTGTCCAAAAGACATTCAGGGAATGAGGAAGTGAAGGGTTTAAGAGATGAGAAAAGGTTCATTGTAAAACATCCTTTCCTCTCTCATCCATCTCTGTCTGGATCTTCATTGTGTTTGGCGTTTCCTTCTGTCAATGTAAAAGTACACATGGCAGCAAGGTGCAGTGTAAAAAGTGCACACTAACAGACACATACAGATACTCTGAGTGAAAGGGAGTAAGCTGCTACTGAAGCAGCCAGTGTCAGGGACAGGACAGCCGGGCTATTTATCCAACAGTTTTCAGTGTTGTATATACTAACGGAGAGACAAAAATGGCCCAGTCTTTCAGCAGGAACCAAAGCAGAACTGAAGCAGGTGAGGTCTGACCGACATAGCCACACTCTGAGGAAGTGTGGTGTTTCTTTCTCTGGATAAGGACATCCGATCTGGTATTAATAAGCATTCTCATCATCTTAATTCTGCACGTATTGTGATTAAATTCTAAATATGCAAATTAGTTAGGCAGAGCTGGTGGACTTGTCAACAAACATGACGCGTCTCAGGTCAAGGAAGCAAAACCATGGACGCGAGTCATTCATTATTGAATCTCTTTTTTTTTTGCGATGGAAGACTTGCTAGCTCCTTGTAGCTTTTTGATGGGCTTGCTTGAGCTTGTAGGAAGAGGCAGAGTTTGGTGACCTTTCAACTTCCTGGGTTGATTTTTTTTTTTTCTCTTAAGAATGTGGTCACGTTGTACAGATTGTATTTACACCTGGCTGATGTCCCAACACCTCCCAATGACTGTGGAAGAGCTGTTTTGTAAACTACAGGTTAGGACCCAATATGAGTCATATATCTATTTATATATTCAACCATGACAACAGTAATGGGACTACTGTGAGTGTGCATGTGTGGGCACCAGGATGGGATTATATAATTCAGCATTGGGCCAGACCTTGAAAAGTACGAAAACACAGTGCAATCTTTGTCTTATTCTGTCCAAGAATTATCAAACTGTATTCCAGTTTCATAATACTGATGATACAAAAGTCTTGCTTCCAGTTGCCGGTCTCTATTCATTAAAAGGATATAGTGTCCACACTACATAGTGTGTTTTGAAAAGGTTTTTCTAACTTAGCCAATTTGGCGATCATGCAAACCCTTATGTAAAAAATGAAAACTTTGTGTAATCTGTAAATGCGTCACTTATGTCTCCCTCCCTATAGTGCCGACTCTAACGCTATCAAAACAGTGCGTCAGGCTTACATTCACAGCCACTTTCCTGTCGCCTGGAGTCTATTTTATAACCTTGTTTTTAGTGGTTTTTAATAGTTCCTGCATGCATCACAGGTGAAGTACAGCTGAAGTAGTTTCTAGGGTAGGTGGAACCCTCAGAAAGGATTTGCATGAGGTTTGCAAAGCTGAGTGAGTCTACCACTGAAGTCAGTCACTTGTAGCAGCCAAGTCAGTCGGTCAGTTGGTCAGGCAGCCGTCCAGTCGGGAAAAGTTAGACTCCTCTCTGTCACTCTAGAAACAGTACACCTTAAAGCTGACAATCCACAAGTGTTACATTACCAGAAGTTACACTCCACGACTAGACCCTGACCAACACTGAATGGCTGACATCAGCTTATCACTCATATCTTTTATTGGCATATAGTTGTGTTGGGCAATATGCACAAAAAGAGCTTGAAACAGCATTAGGACTCGATACAGTTTGTCCAGCAAACTCCACTGTTTACACTACTGTACTATGCAACACCTGAAATGTCAGGCATCTGTTGAGATTAACATGTTTATCATGTCAGGGGTCAACATCAGAAATGTACTTGCCCAAAGTCAATTTTTACTTTACAGTTTTACATCAAATAACAACAAGGACTAAAGTTAATTGTCATGTTTAATCTTTATTTAGGTAAATGAATCTGGAGTTTCGTCCACATCCTCTAACGCCACCCAACTAAACTCCTCCCTTCCAGGATAATTGAAATGCTTGCTTGTACTTCAGCTCATAAACTTTGTCTTTATCCATCGCCATTTCCTTGCGAGTGCCTGATCGATACTGCTCATGTGCAGCTCTCAACAGAGATGAGAAGGAAGCAAGATGGCTCTCTTCTTAGTTAAAAAAAATCAATGTGTTTACCGGTAATTCTTTTTTACCGGAGTTGCTGGATGTACTAGATTACATTTTATTTGCCCCGGACAAGCTGGCAATTCTTATTGTTGAGCCCTGTATTTAAGTATTAAAAAAAAAAAGCAAAATAATTTTGCTGCAACTCCTTGATGACCAAATGTGATCCTTGCTAAAAATGTATGTTTATAAAACAAACTGGTCGGTCAGTGTAGGCTCTATAGTCCACATGGTGGTAAATGTTAGTGTAGTGCAGAAAATTGTCTCTAGCTGAGTTCATGGCCGTGGTATTTGCTCCAACTAGTTCAATAATCCATGTACTTAACTAAATGGTAACCTGACTTCTTTGTTTTTCTACTGCAAGTAACGCAGTCTTGCTGTATCTGTGTTGGGACTGCTGCAAACATGACTTCTTAATGGGAGAAGTCTCAATATGAACACTCTCATACTCTAATAAGACTGCATGTGAAGAACAAGGGCAGAATGAAAGAGAATAAGGCAAAGCAGGCTGTAGGAGGAGGATGAAGCAGGAGGACTTGATCCAGGAGGAGTGAAGGAGAAGGAGAGAGGGAGAGCGACAGATGGCAGACAGTAGCTTATCCCTCCCTTGCTGTTCTCTGCCCTTGTGAGAGTATCGATCAGACCAAGCTCACAGAAACTACACACTATCACTCTCTTTCATTCTCTCTTTATGTCATTCATGTTCTCTTTCATGAGCTCATAACAGCAGACAAGTCAGCGATTAGTCATTTATCTTCCTAAAAATCCCTCGTCAGTCTGTAATTCCCGTGTTGCCCCAGTTCCGACCCTCGCTCTGACTCTAGTTCATATTTTCTGGAACATCAAAGCTGCCCGTTTGCCAAAATCCACGATCACTCCCTGTAAACTGACGTAGGACGAGGAAATGCTTGTGTCTGTGGGTCACCGAGCAGGAAGCGTTGAGAAGAAAGATTGGAATTTCTTTCCTCCTTTTCCTCCTCCGACTACATCATGTGAGTGTGACTAGCTGATGGTTGAGAGATAGTCGTGGAGGAAGCAGGTGTTCAGCACGCCATTCGTGAAGTGAATGTGAAAGAGTCTGATTCACAGCATCCCCAAATAAGATGCAAGAAAATAAATTCAGCTTTGTACTTGATGTTAGATTGCATATATTCAGTTGTTTAAGAAATAACTGCTTAAAATGTAGTTCTCATTGAACACATGGCCTTTTGCTCTCTGTCCTGTATTGAAGCAAAGGTTCACACTTTCCATCACACGGTGAAGTACTGTTTTAGATCCAAACAAGCCAGTTTTGTGTTGGCTGTACTTCAACAGGTGGAGCAGCGCTGCGGTCACAGATGAGAACTATAAATATGCTGGCAAATTGGTCTTTTGTCAACACAGAGCCCATACAGTATATGGTACATTTAGTCTAGACACAAAGTCTAGTATATTTACCATGTCATCTGACCACACTGCTGAGAAATCTTTATTGTCGTAATCTTGACAACATTTATCAAAGAAAATGGAGAAATATGGAGACACATACACCTTCACCCTTGCACTAAATGTAGTAATTAATCACTTAATACTTACAAACAGTAACCTTGCAGAAGATGTGGGCCCTCCCGCTACATAAAACAGGTTAATACGACAGCAGCTGCATTCCCACACTTGCTTTGCATGTGCTTGACTCAACGAGATTAGGTTTAAGACATGATGTAACATACTGTGAGAAATGAGTGGACATAGGTGACAGGAAGGCAGTTATGAAATCATTTAAACTGTCGGTCTGTTTGTCCACCACTTTGGTTTAAACAGAAACAACTGCTGGATAGATTGCAGTTTTGATTGAGATTTCTCAACTATTGGATGGACTGCCATGACATTTGTTTCTACATTCATGGATCAATTGAAATCACTGTGACGATCCTCTGACTTTTCATCCAGCACCATCATCTGAAAATGTCAATGTGTCCAATAGTTTTGTTTATGACCAAATAGAGTGGTATACAGTGATGACATATTTTTGTGGGCCAATTTGGAAGTTAGCATCACCCTGGTTCCCTCGACAAAAAGCCAATGGGATTTTTCCATTGAGTTTTGGATTATTGCAGAAAATAAGATCTGTGGCAAACAATCGTTTATGATACTTATACGTTCTGTTCAGCAAGATAATCTCCACAAACACAACTTTTATGATTTTTTTAAGTGTTAATGCAATCGCTAGCAGTAAAAAGCTAACGTTAGGTTATAAACAAACTACACCAGTCGCATGAACGCCAGCACAAGGAGGCTGTCAAGACGGACAGGTTGGCGTGATGACGTTTAGAAGTCTCATTTAGCCATGAGTGGGATGTTTACCGACATATTTTATATCGTAGAACAAAACATTAAAATCTCTTACGCTTGTGTTAACCACAGACCTTATTTTAGGCATCTAACTAAAAACCCCATTGACTTCAAGACGAGGGAACCAGAAGTGCTAAAATGCTAACTCATTTCTGGGTTTTCTGACTCATTCCTGTAGCACTCTGCAAAACATTTCCAACATTTCCATCAGCCTCAGCTGAACTTTGTGTTCTGTGGTTATTAGCAAATGTTAGCATGCTAACATACTGAAATAAAATGTTGAACATGGTAAACATTATACCTGCTTAGCATCACTGTGAGCATGTTAGCATGCTGACCTTAGCCTTTAGCTCAAACCACTGCTTTGCCTACTAAATTTGCAAACTCAAAGCTTTACAATGAATGAATGATAACCTAAAACAATTCTTCAAAATGTTTCTTTTTTAATACAACCCATAGTAGATGAACATTATTGACATTTATTGACATAATCACTTGCCCACCACAGTACACAATATAACATCACAATGCTGTTATGAAGTAAAACTGATGTCTGCTTAACACCAGGACACTACAGGTAATTTTTGAACTAGTCCAACATTGTACTGAACAGGGGGTTTATATATTTCTGGGTAGTGAGCGTAAATGCATTCTTATGAAGGTTTATCAGTCTGGCTTATGTAGTATTGGTGTCTGTCCACTACTATGGTCTGTGTGGATAGTATTGGAACATGTCCCAGTAGTTTAAAAGCTTTGGGACGTGGCCCAGAGTGCTCCTGACTGAAGAACAGGAGGAGCCCTGTTTGACTCTGCTGACTGACCAGAATCTCTCTCTCTCTCTCTCTCTCTCTCTGTCTCTCTCTCGCTCTCTCTCTGTCTCTCTCTCTCTCTCTCTCTCTCTCTCTGTCTCTCTCTCTCTCTCTCTCTCTCTGCCTGCCTGCCTTTTTTCTCTCCCTCCACTCAGTGACACCACTGTCCGGTCTTAGCTGCAGTACTGACTGATGACTGGGCTGTGACTGTGTGTTTTGCAGATGGCCGCGAGCAGTAGCTGAGTACGCCGCCGGGAGTTCCCCCTCTCTGACTCTGCCACCTGCAAATATGAATGGTAAGACCACTGCAGTGTGTGTGTGTGTGCGTGTGTAGAGTGCTGTGTGCTTTTTGGCTCTGCAGATCTGCTGAGGCCAACACATTGCTAGTTCTAGTAATAATTCCCAGTTCGATGCATACGTATGGCTGAACACACACTATGTCTCTCACTGTTTGTATGACTGTGGTTTTAATCTTAAAAGCTCCACTGCCCTTCTCATTTTGACATTTTATTGTGGTCATTATTAAGTCCATTTTTTTTCATGTTTTGACACCAGCTGTGTTTATGGTGCCAGTGACAGGACTAAAGTTACAGGACCTGTGTATGTTTTGTTATGATGAAGTGAACTGTCCATTCACTGCGTCCGCTGATGGACCGTGGAGTCAACACTGATGTGTAGTCAACCTCAGTGACAGTGTTGTTCTGCCCTCCTGTCTGAACAAAGTGACACAGTAACAGTGCGCTTCATTATCACTTTGTCAATATCAATGCATTCCCAACTCCTGACTGCCACTGAGGCTGGCCTACGGCTTCTCTCTCATCTCATCTGTGCGTGTGTGTGTGTGTGTGTGTGTGTGTTTGTCTAACTTTTTTGTAATCATGTAACGTGTTTGCTTGTTGGCTTTTCTCAGATTTACGTGTTGTCTGTGTGATTTATTTAAACTGTGAGAAGGTAAAACAGCCGCAGGCCTGTTCAAGGAGCAGGTTTACTCAGTCTAACCCAGAAATTCCTCACATACACATACTGATATAAATAGATCTCCTTTTATTCGTCAAAGTGAGATAACTCTGCTTCTTAGAACTAGGGCTGCAACTAACAATTATTTTCATTGTTGATTAATCTGTCAATTGTTTTCTTGATTAATTGATTAGTTGTTTATTCTATAAAATATCAGAAAATTATGAAAAATGTTGATCAGTGTTTCCTAAAGTCCAAGATGACGTCCTCAAATATCTTGTTTTGTCCACAACTTAAAGATATTCGGTTTACTGTCATAGAGGAGTAACGAAACCAGAAATTATTCACATTTAAGAAGCTGAAATCAGAGAATTTTGAGCTTTTTTTCCCTTAAAAATGACTCAAACCGATTAAACGATTATCAAAATAGGTGGCGATTAATTTAATAGTTGACCACTAATCGATTAGTGGTTGCAGCTCTACTTACAACACACCAATGCTGACAGGGCTGACATTCATCTAAAGAGAATGGCTATGTCTCATGTTTGGTGCTTCACACTTTGACACTTGGATCTTTTTCTCTCTAGGTGGTCCAAGTGTATGGGCGATCTCTCCAGAGGAGAGGGACAAACATGATCAGAAGTTTGACACCCTCTCCCCATCAATGGGCTATGTCTCAGGTATACACACCAACACGCACGTTATGATCACACAGACTGTTGCTGCATCACGCTCACAGTGATTTCCCTGCCAGTACATTTCATAATGTGGTTTTACCAGGACACATCCTTCAGCCAATAATACACAGGCGCATGTAAATAGAAGTAGCTATTCTAACAAATGTTGTTGACATGCTCAGGTGATAAGGCAAATATACACACACATGTACAGGCACACAAATACTGTAGGTATAGTCATAGTGATGTATTGTATGCAGACACATTTTTCCATTTTGCATGCAGGATAATCTAAATTGTCTTGTGTTTCTTCCCTTTCTGTCTCTTTCTATAGGGGAGCAGGCAAGGAAGTTTTTACTCCAATCAGGGCTACCTCCTTCAGTTTTGGCTCAGATATGGTGAGAAACACACACACACACACACTCATACTCACACAAAAATGTTTGAGTGATGGGAAGTATCCGGAAGTTTTCACTGAAATCTATACTTGAAGCACAAGATCTTAACTGGTGACTCTCTCTGTTTTTCCTCTTGTCTCTCAGGACTCTGGCTGACATGAATAAAGACGGGAAGATGGACAGGTTGGAGTTTTCCATTGCTATGAAGCTCATAAAGCTAAGACTCCAGGGCACACAGCTTCCCTCAGCACTGCCAATCATCATGAAGCAGCCTCCAGTGCACGCTCCCAGCCTCAATAACCTCACCTCGTCCTTGACCAACCCAGCCTATGGTACAGTATTATTACTATTATTATAAACTGTATGTGGAAGTTAGGTAGCGAGGAACTCTACTGTCCACAATGAATGTTTCATTCGCTTCAACAGGCACAGTTAAACACAAAAAGAAATGTGTAGATTAAAAGATGTAAATGCATTAGGGCTGTCATATTCGTTTTAACGCCACTAATTTCTTTAACGGAATCAGTTTTAAAGCTAGAGTGAAGATACTGGCATCATATGAAAAAATAAAACCTAAGGAATCCACTGGTACCAACCATGTCATACTAGGAAGGAGGCTAAATAACACTCCAAACTTGCCCTAAATTTTTGCAATGAAAAACTGGCATCGCCATTTTCAGAGGGGTTCCTTGACCTGAAAATGGGTTCTATGGGTACCCACGAGTCTCCCCTTTACAGACATGCACACTTTATGATAATCACATGCAGTTATAGTCAAGTTAGCACACTGACACACTCACAGCTGTTGTTGCTTTTTGGGCTTGTGTTTGCCATGTTATGATTTGAGTATATTCTTTATGCTAAAAGCAGCATATTTGCCCACTCCTATGTTGATAAAAGTATTAAATACTTGACAAATCTCCCTTTCAAGGTACATTTTGAACAGATAAAAAATGTGTGATTAATTTGAGATCAATCGCGATTAATATTTTAATAGATTGACAGCCCTAAAATGCAAGTACGAAAATCTAATTTGGGGATTTTAACGAAGCTAAGTATGTGACTGATCTCCATACATGTTTGTGCACATGCATTTTGACTGCTATGTCATCTGATTGGTGTATCTATTATTGTGGTGTGTGTGTGTGTGTGTGTGTGTCCTAGGCATGGCTTCTAACATGTCCATGATGTCCGGGACAAACCTTGCTATGTTGACCCCTGTCTCCATGGCAACCCCTGGGCTCTCACCTTTGACACCAATGATGGGCCTTACCCCTTTGGTTCCTACGGCAACAGGCATGAGCCCTCTAATAGCCTCCAACTCCCCCAGGCCCCTGATGCCCACCGGGGGAAGCGCCACCCTGCCAAATGGCACCATGGGAATGCTCCATGCAGGATTAGCTTCTGGTACAGATGATTTTTATTATTTATCTGGTTCCTCTCCTCTTTTTTACCTGTGCTGTGTCATAATTAGGGTCTCCTGTATGATTAAATATATTCATCTGTCCTTTGATTATCACTTGAAAGTTGCTTATTTTTTCACAATGCCCTGCTCTGAGAGTAAATATTGTATATGTTTGCAGCAAAGTGCAAATGATATTTCTGAGGGGAAAAGGACTGAATCCTGGCCTGGTTTTGCAGAGTCAGATCTCTCTGTCTCATCTCCATACAAATAGCCTCCCTGTCCTTGGCAAGCTTGGCTAGATGGCAGTATATTACTGACCCACTGTGGGGCTCCCCTCCCCTTTCTCCCTTTCTGAAACTGTAACAAAAAAGCATCAAGATTTTATGGCAGTGGTTAATGGCTACCATAAAATGCCATCATTGTATTGCAGATAATTATATGGAAGTATGTAATGGATATGTGTGTGTGTGTGTGTGTGTGCTTTGTGTTATCAGGCATGCCTCGCTCTATATCCCCCTACTCCTCTCCGCTCGGATTCTCCTCTTCTGGTATGAACAAGGCGTCATCGCTGATGGACCTAGCATCTATCAGGTAAAACACACAAGCAAAAACACACAAGCACTAAGCAATTTCCCCTTTTGCACAATCAGTGCCTCATTTATCTTATGTCTTAAAACACGCTGGTCTTCCTGAAGTTTGGTGCATTGAGCTTGTATTTTTGTGTCGTCACTGTTTGTCTTTCAGCTCCTCTTCCTCATCCCCCTCTGCGATGTCCCCCATGGTTACTGTTCCCAGCGACTGGGCCGTGCCACATGCCTCCAGACTCAAATACAGACAGCAGTTCAACGGCTTGGATAAACACATGACAGGATATCTCACTGGTACGAAGTGTGTGTGTGTGTGTGTGTGTGTGTGTGTGTGTGTGTGTGTGTGTGTGTGTGTGTGTGTGTGTGTGTGTGTGTGTGTGTGTGTGTGTGTGTACAGTGTGGTGGCCTGTAATGCAGGCGTGGATGTTCATGAACAACAGTCAGTGATGATTTCATAACGGTTGCCTCCCTCTTTCTTTCTATATGTGTCGAGTCATAACTCACTCTAAGGAAGTGGAGGCTGTGTCTGCCCCAGCTGTGGGTGTGTTCAGACACAGGGGCAATTTCTCAACACACACACACACACACACACAGCCAAGTATGCATTTGCCTTTTCGTTCTGTTACTGCAAGCCTTGTTGGACCTGTTCTTTTGAAACAGCCATGATGCAGTCAAACGGCAATCATGCATGCACGCGTCCAAACACACTCACTCACTTCAGACACACTTGCAGATGATTTCCTCACAGTGTGACTTTGCACATTATGTGCACTCCAGCACATCAAATAAATGACTTGAATTAGCAGTTTTTTGAGCTATTGGTCCAATCTCTTTGTAGATTATATCATATCAGACAAGAGCTTTCTGTTAAATAAACCTTGACCTGTTAAAAAAAGGCTGATTGATAAAACTTCCTGAATTGCGCAAAAAGGTTTTACGCTCGTTTGAGATGGTTTTTGCCTTTGTCGAAAAAGAAACAAATTGAAACAAATTCCTGAAGACCTCTCTCCATTAATTTCACATACATGGGTTAGATGGCCAAGGCGACCTGTTCTGTTTCCGTTTCGCAACCTCTACTTCTTCTACTGGTATAATAGCATATTGCAGCCATACCTAGTTAATTCTCTCTAAATCAGTTGATGGAAATGCGCCTAATTCACATTCACGTTTCAAAAGTTTGCTTGACTATTGAAACACGGCTACTGTCACGGTCCTTTTGATCATCATCTCTTGTATGATCTCTTATATGTTAAAAAGGTTCTAATTTCCTATTTCAACATCAGACTTTTTTTTACACTTTTAATAAATCATGGAGAGAACCTGAAATCCGTCTTGGAAACCGGTCGTGATGATGCAGGGACTGCCCTCTTTGTTCACCTGCCACATTTTAAATTAATGAGTAAATGGGCACATACTGTACAGGTCATTACACACACCCTTGACGCTTTGTCCACCACGCCGACACATCTGTGCCATACAGGTGCTCTGACATTTGTCACTCTTGTTGCCAGGTCAGCAGGTGAGAGGTGCCATGGCGACCACGATGCTGACTCAGACACAGCTGGCTTCCATCTGGTGAGAATATCTTTGTGTGTCTGTACATGTCCTGTGATTGCTACAGTGCTGTGTTTAGGAGCCAAAGCCTGGTTTGGCAGCCAGGCATAAGAAACTTCATTCCACTGTAGCTGGTATGACAATAGGCCACTGTTTGTTAAGGAAGCATTTGTTTACAAGTCAAGGCTGCTCTTACTATCGATTACCAGTAAATACAAGGAAATAAAGTTTGTTATAAAATTTGTTTTAAGGGGAGACACCCCAGGTGAATTGGGTAACATTTTTAACGAATTGATAACACCATAAAACTTCTCCAGTTGATTACTTTCATTAAGGCAATTCTTTTTTGTATTACAACTTTTCTGAAATTGTATGTTTAAAAATGCAAATGAGTCATTATATTATCAAATATATGCTAAAATCTGAATATTGGATAAAGCCAGGTTAAAAATGATTGTTATTTTGTTGACACATTAGAATCAACGTTTTTTACTGAGGGAAATTGTTATATCTTTTTGTATCACGCCATAAATCAGAAAATACTGTCAACACGTTTTTAGGAATAAAATGTTATATAAATCAGGCTATGAATGATAATATGAACAAACCCCTCTGTAAAAATCTTCAAAATATAGATCCGATTAAAACTGGAAAGTTTGGTCTATGTTTGGTGTAGTGAGTGAGTACTGAAGTAGAGATTTCTGACTCTAACAGTCTATGTGGATTCTATATGGATTATAAAATTCATACATTTTGCAAGACACTACAGGTGAATAGACTAAAAATGTTAACTAATATATATCACCATGAAACTTCCCCAGTTGATTTCTTACATTAAGACAATTATGTTTTGTATTACAAGTTTTCTGAAATTGTATGTTTAAATATGCAAATGAGGCATTATCTAATGCTAACCTTTTGTGAATTTAGGAGAAATCTACAGACACAAATAAACAAAGTAGTAAAATAAACACCTAAATGTGCATTTCGAATGTTTTCTTCTCACTAATCTGAAAGAAGACGTGTTACAGAAGCAAAATAACCCCAAAAAATCCTTTTTGTATGCAAATGATCCATATAACAGGTCCCTATAACTTGTGCCTCAACTTATAGACTGGACATGTCAATGTAGATCAGAATCCATAAGAAGCTGAGAAGTTTAGTCGCCAACCTCAACTAGCAAGTTCAGCCTAACATAAATGTGAAAACAGAAAGTTGTAATCATTTTGAAGACCTTCTCTAATGGTGCAACAATATTTCCTAGTTGTCTTAAAGTACATTCCTATCCTTTATGTAATTGTCAGTATGAAATCATGTATAAACCTTGCACCCTCCCGCAGGACTTTAGCTGATGTGGATAAAGACGGCAAGCTAAAAGCTGAGGAGTTTATTCTGGCAATGCATCTTGTGGACATGGCAAAGACTGGACAACCGCTGCCGCTAACACTGCCAACTGAACTGGTACCACCCTCACAGAGGTATGTGCAAAACACATATGCTGCAATTTAACAAAAACATTGCAAATATGCTCTTACGTAAATATATGTTTTTTTCGTAGGTTAAGTACATTAAACATGGACTACATTAATGTATATGTTTATTTAATATTTTGATTATTATCTATGTTCCAGGGGTGCAGTGAATGGATCCGGCTCTTCTCTCTATGCAGCTCTGACTGATAACTTGGACATAGAACCTCCACAGAAAACCAAACCCAACCGTGAGTACTCACACTACGTACCAATCCTAAACAGTGTTTACAGAGAGTCTAACTGCTGCATTATGTTCAGTCTTGTTCTCCATTACTAAGATAATGCAAGGCCACAACAATACCCACTAACCAGATAAGCTCACTCAGTATAATCAGTGGCTATGGCTCTCATAACTTAATAGCATAAACATACATACTGTTTATTGTTGTGACATACACAGTGGCCACTTGCAGCAGCCTAAAGTCTAAACTGTGGCCAGTCAAAGGCAGCCAAGTGACTCTAAGTGTAGGGCAGCACCCTTTGGTGTTGGGTTTGTACACACTATCATCTTACACACAGTCACACGTTGGAGCAACTAGAATTAAAGGTTGCATCAAGTGTTTTTAAATATTAAGTTAACAGTGAAATGCTATTTTAAAATCCCTAAATCTCCTAAACATCAATTACAATAACCCTGTCTATCATTATTTTTCAGTGGCAGTTTTACTGAAACTACAAACCAGTTTTAAATTTACACACATTTCTGTTTTAACTGTCCATTATCCTCCTTTTCAAACACACAAGCTCAAATAAGTCATCAGTAATTATTCAAATAAGTTATTAACATGTTCTCAAAAACATGTGTTGAAGTTTGTGTACCCATTGAAGTGTATAATGGGCACATTAGCAATACTGTAAAAGAGGATTCATCCTGGGGTATATTTAAAACATTTACTGCTTAAACCTAATTAAGATAAGTTCTTTATTCATTCAAACAATAGGGGAGGGGGGAAAAATCAATACAGCATAGTATTCGCAATATTTTGCATGGCAATATTGTATTGATACACGGATGTCAAGTATTGATCTTTTATTATATAAACTATTAACCTCTTAACAATCTGACAGATGCTATTTTTGACTGCTATTCTGTATTTCAGAGGTTGTAGTGGGCTCAGTCTTAAAGCTCCAAAGGTAGGCAAAATTTTGGCGAGGAAAAACTGGCCATTTTCAAAGTGTCTATTGACCTCTGACCTCAAGATATGTGAATGAAACCGAGCGCTGTTGACAAACTACATAAATTACAAAGGTAATAAATCGCAATATATCGCAATTTATCTTATATCCATACTAGCAATTGTAAAATGTTTAAAATCCCAGTAAGATCGTATCATGACTTTAGTATCGTGATATCATATCATGGGGCTTCTGGTGATTCCCACCCCTACAAACAAGGTAAATGTTTTGACTTTGATTTGACTGCTTGCTCGCAATCATCATTAAAGAACACCGACACAGACTTTATCATTTTTATTTGTCTTTGTTCAGTGTCATTCGAGGATAAATTCAAAGCCAACCTGGAGCGAGGGAACGCAGAACTGGAGAAAAGACGCCTGACGCTGCTGGAGGCGGAGAGAAGGGAGATGGAGCGACGCGCTCAGAAGGAGAGAGAGGAGCGAGAGATGAGAGAGAGGGAGGCTCGGGAGGCTGAGGAGAGGAGGAAGAAAGAGGAGGAGAGGAGGCTGGAGCGACAGAGGGAGCTGGAGAGACAGAAAGAAGAAGAGCGGCAGAGAGAGATAGAGAGAAAAGAGGTGAGGGACTTTAGATACTGTATTTACAAGTATTAATGCTTCCTCTTTTATAGTCACAACAGAGACTTGTTTTACTTCAGTGTCTGTGGGCTCATTCCAGGCGGCACAGCGGGAGCTCGAGCGGCAGAGGAAGGAGGAGTGGGAGAGGAGGCGGCGAGGAGAGCTCGAGATAAAGAAGGTGCAGGAGCAGGATGATATCATCAAATTGAAAGCTAAAAAGAGGAGTCTGGAGATGGAGCTGGAGGCTGTGGTGAGTGGTGGAGAGACATTGTCTTTGTTTGTCCAGCTGTCTCTAACCCATCATGAACACTTTAGGAGAGTTTGTAAAGTTTCTCTCTCTGTCTCTGTCTCTGTCTCTCTCTGTCTCTCTTTCTCTCTCTGTTTCTCTCTTTCTCTCTCTGTTTCTCTCTTTCTCTGTTTCTCTCTCTGTTTCTCTTTCTCTCTCTGTTTCTCTCTTTTTCGCTTTCTCTCTCTGTTTCTCTCTTTCTCTCTTTCTCTCTCTGTTTCTCTCTCTCTCTCTTTCTTTCTCTCTCTCTTTCTCTCTTTCTCTCTTTCTGTCTCTCACTACCTCAGGGTAACAAGCATCGTCAGATCTCAGACCGGCTGCTAGACTTTCAGAACAAGAAGAAGCATCAGAAGACAGAGCTGGATCTGACCAATCAGAGGAAAGACACTCGGCAGCAGGACATTAACAACCTGCAGAAGCAGCTAGAGGTGTGTCCTCCTGTGTATTTTTTTTTAAATTTAACTCACTTTAATGTGTTATCTGTGATTTATTTGTCCAGTCATTGCTTTGTTGAGAGAGAATGCATAAATGTTTTCCCAAATATTTTCCTCCAATGACACATTTCTTGTTGCTTCTGATGCATTTCCTCTTGGTCAGGAGTTCCAGAGGAAGTTGTCCCAGATGACTCCGGAGCAGAGGAGACTGACTGAGAAACTCCGAAACATGTCTGTGAATAAGCTGCCTGGTTAGTATTGATGGATGAAATGACAGAGCTCAGGAACAACAACATATTACAGCAGCACTGATGGATGGATGTTTGATAAAAGAACAAATTGATGAGCAAATTGGGTAGTAATATATCAAAGGAAACTCAGAACATACTGTATATATTAATACAAAATATGGAATTATTTAATATAATGCAACAAACCACTGCAAAAATGAAAACACTACATAAGGAAACATATGAATGACTATATCATTATATATTTTATCACTTTCTAAACATACCTGCTGGTGTCATAGCACTCTTTTTTTCAGTGGGAAGATTATAGCTTATTCAGCTGTATTTCATCTGTTTGTAGGGTCGACCATGTCCGCCCTGAAGGTCGCCGTTACAGAGAAAAAAGGGACAACTATGAAACTGCAAGAGCAGCTGCAATCTCTGGAGAAAGACACTGCTGCCAAACTGTCTGAGATGGACCAGTATAACAAAGACATGCAGGTAAGAATTAAATATATTGTAATTTTAATAGAATAGAAAGGTATCCGTTAAAACAACATGTCACATTCATATTGAGCCTGTTTTTATCCAGGAGTAACATGGAGCATGTGTACAGGTTTGCTGGTCCTTTTTAAAAAAAACTGTCAAAATGTCTTAAATCATGTGAAATCATATCTTAATCATATTTAAACTTCCAGCGTGATTTTTCCAGCCAGTTTGGAGGTTAAACCTCTCTGCCAGTTTATGCTGCCTCACACCTCCTTATTAGCAGATGCTAATCCAACTAAATAAGCTAAATCATCACCAGCTCTAGCAGGCAGACTCATTCTTTGATAAGTATCAATAACGGGATACAAACGGGATAAATTACTGGATTAAAAGTATGATGCAGGACACAAAATTGACTTTGCAGTGACTGTGCATTGCCATGTTAGTACAGTATGTGAACATAAAATTGACAGGGTGGTGCTGGCAATGTGAAGCTTTGTTACAGAGCTGGCTGTTTTCCTTACAACCTAAACTCATCACATCTGTATATCTTGTTTGCCTGATTTTATAGCACTTGTATATGTAACAGATTTGCGTTTCTTCTTCTAAGTTAAAACATTTAAAAAAAAATTAACACATTTTTTGGAGTGTGCAATGCCTGTTTTTACGTTCCACAAGTTTTATAAACTTACTACTACAGCTTGGCCCTTGATGCCTCTTTTCTCTCCTCCAATCATCCCTTTCCATCATAACCTTCTTTCTTACCTTCTGATACTGATTTCATCCCTTTGTTATCTGAATCTTTGCGTTTTCTCTTCTCTTTCTTTCCTTTTTTCCCATGCTGGATGCCTTTCCTCTTTTCTCCTTTCTATTCCTCTTTACTCGTTCTTTCCTCTCACCCATCTCTCATCCCTTGTCCTCAACTTTACAGTATGTGGGTGATGAGGACTATATGCTTCAGGCTGTCTTCTGTCTGCTGGCCTGCCTCCGTAACCTCTTCTACCTACTAAAGGTTTTCGCTTTAGGTCTCTTTGTTGTTCTCCTCTTTTTCTGCTCTTTTCTGTTGTTCATTGCTCTGCTCATATTTCTCATCCTCCTGACATCTTGTGTCTGTGCTGTTTTAGCTCTTTTGACATATCTCTTTCTCCTCTCTGTCTCTTACGCCATCCTACAAATTGCTCAATGTTTAGGCACCTATGCATGTGTTTTTTGCATGCTATGTGTGCTCAGTCCTTAGCCTTTTAATTCAGTCACACATCTTTCACTCTTCTAGTAAAGGTGTGTTTTTGTGTGCATCAGGAACTGAGAGAGAGCCAGAGAAAACAGCAGGTGGCACTTGAGAAACTACGGAGCGTCAAAGAGGACAAACGGCGTGAGCTGAGTCGAAGGAAAGCTGAGGAAGAGGAGAGAAAGAGGAGAGAAGAGGAAAGGAAACGGCAGGAGGAGGAGAGGAGGCGGAAGGAGGAAGAGGAAACCCAGAGGTATTTTGCTTTCAAAAAGATTTACTTTTAGATGTGATGTAAATGTGTCACGTTAAAGCAAAAGGTATTATTTCTCGACCTACTCTAAAATTTTTAAAACATACTTTTTCACCTTGATATACAAACTTATAGAATAACATTTGCTTCCCACTTGTAGGCGTATTAAGATGGAAAAAGAGCGCCAGTGGCAGGAGAAGCTGAGGAAGGACGAAGAGGACCGTCAGAGGAGGCTTCAGGAGGAGAAAGAGGCCAAAGAGAGGGAGGAGGAGGAAAGAGAGAGACAGGCTCTCATCCAGGCTGCCAAGGACCAGGCCGAACGAGAGCTCCGAGCAAAGGAGGAGGTAGAGCGGAAGAGAAGAGAGGCGGAGGAGAGGAAGAAAAGAGAAGAGGAGGAACGGCAGAAGCAAGCGGAGAGACGGAGGCAGGAGGAGGAGAGGAGAAAGCTGGAGGAGGAGAGGAGGCAGCTAGAGGAAGAGAGGAGGAAACTGGAGGACGAGAGAAGGAAAGAGGAGAAGAGACGGAAAGAAGAGGAGGAGCAACGCAAGAGGGAAGCCGAGAGGAAGAGGTTAGAGGAGGAACGGAGAGAGGAGGAGCGCCGTAGAGAGAGGGAGGAGGAGGAGAGGAGGAGACAGAGGGCAGCTGTGGCCGCCGTCCGAGATGCGGAGGAGAGAAGAAATCGAGAAGAGGAGGAGAAAAAGAGGAGGGAGGATGAAGACAGGAGGAAGCTTCAGCAGCAGCAGGACGAGGATAGGAGGAAGCGTGAGGAAGAAAGAAGGAGGGCGGAAGAGGAGCGGAAGAGAAAAGAGGAGGAAGAGGAGAGGAGGAAAGCCGAGGACAGGAAGAAAGCTGAGGAGACGAAAAAGAGGAAGGAGGAGGCGGCTCGTCACCTGCAGCAGGCGAGTGGAGGAGCTAAGGTGGATATTCATGGGAAACTGACGGCTCTGCTGAAAGGACTGGAGGAGAGGAAGGGTGAGACACATGCATGTTTTTATACTTCTCTGTAGTCTCTTGTTGTCTTCAGTGTATATTAAAACCACATTATGACCCATTTAGGTGGGCAACCCAGAGCCACACACCACAGGAAGTCAGCTGCTCTCACATCCTTCAAAGCTCTCTACCCGTTCACTGCCCGAAACAACGAAGAGCTCGACTTCAGTGCAGACGATATCATCGAGGTAAGGCTGACAATGATGTTTCATGAGGGCTTGACAAAAGATACAACTGCAACAGAAAAGATAGTATGTTAGCGGACCACTTACTCATGTTCAAATGTCCCTTCCTTCTCAAACCTTGCTGTCTCCTCCTGTCAGGTTGATGAGACGACAGAGCGGGAGGAGGGCTGGTTGTACGGCAGCAAACAGGGGAAGATGGGCTGGTTCCCAGAGAGCTACGTGGAGAAAGTGGCCCCATCAGATACGGCTAATAATACTGCTGCTGCTGCTACTGCTCCTCCTCCTAAAGTCCCGATCCAGTCACAGCTGTCCAATGCACTTGAGGCTGTCAAGGCAGGAGGAACAAAGTCTGCCTTCACACCAACGCACTCTCCACACCCTGCACCCTCTGAGACACACGGACAGGTGAGAGGTTTATACCTTCATACAAAAGGTCCTTTTATTGCTGTACTTTGATTACCACAGTGTGATTATTGTGTGGACATGTACAAATACTCAAATACTGTGTGTCTGTGCGTCTGACAGCAGGTGGTGGGTAACCTGTTGGCCCAGGCCTTGTGTTCATGGACAGCAAAGACAGACAACCATCTGAACTTCAATAAGGACGATGTGATCCAGGTGTTGGAGCAGCAGGAGAACTGGTGGCTGGGAGAGCTGAACAGTGAACGGGGCTGGTTCCCCAAAACATATGTAACACTGCTGGGAGAAGAAGAGAGTTCAGAGTGAGTCTTCACGCACACATATTTGTTCCCCATAATCACTGAAATGCACACAGCTGTGTATTTCACTTGCTTTCTACTGCTTGGTGCAGAGAGGGAGACCAAGATACTGCGTGAGGTGAAAGGGACAGGTGTGTGCCGGTGTTGTAAAGACAACTGGACGTTAATTATTGTATAGTTTGTCCCGCCGGTTTGGATCACTGGGCCTGATGCATGAATCACTCGTACAAACAGATTTGTTCTTAAGTGGTTGTACGTGTGATTCAGGAGAACTTGCTGCATTCACCAATTTTCTCGGATTTTTAATTTTCTCTTCGGTACGAACACAATTTACGAGTGGTCCTGACCTGTCGAAGGAGTCATGTGTACTTTGTCTGCTGTTATCTAAACCTAAGCTTTTCACTAATGGATGTATATTTCATGACTTTGAAGCAAATTTTGAGTTTGAAAATCCTATAAATTACACTTCATAATTATGTTGACATTAGTCTGTTTGACTCTGCAATTTGAATCATAATATAATTAATCACGAAAAAAAGTTAAGACAAGAATACGAAAATGTCCTTGCAACACACACGATGCACATATCTTTAGATTCAGTGTGACTTGCACCAATGTCATTATCTCCGATATCATCGCAAATAAATTTCCATGAATCTGCTTAGAAATCCATAGGAAACAAGTTCCTTTACAACTCCAGAACTTGCTTGAGAATCATCCTGTTTTCCTCAGTATCAAAGTAATCCAGTAATAGCTGTCTGTAAATCAACGGGTGCATTGCAAACAGGAACTGCTAATAGATAACTTTTAACATACTTTTAATGGTGCCAATTTTCCAAAATGTAAACAAACAAACATACAAAGCGCTCAAGTTGTAGCCCATAGCTAACTCTGTCATATTTCATTTGTAAACATTCAAGGTTCAAGGTTAATTTATTGTCACAGTACAACACAGGGTTGTACAACAAAATGCAGTTGTTGTCCCTCTATGCTACACAAGAAAAAACAAAAACATGCACATAAACTCAGCACATACCTGTCCACTATCCATACAAACATATTTTGTGGCATCTTATCTCAGGGTAAATCGGTGAAAATATGCATCAGTCACATGGTAATAATATCTACGTGACAGTGAGTCTAAAGGTGTGGTAACTATGCCAGTATGTCAGGTATTTAGAGCAGCAAATTACTTCTTCCCTCCTCTGTGATGAGGAATCTGCTGCTAATTGAGTTACACACTTATAAATCACACAGCAGCATAGAGTTATACATAGAGTATGATTCCAGCTGGTGTTGTACCAGTACTGTTGCGCTGAAGAAGAAACTGAGCCTGAAGGTTGAAGCTCTTGATTTACCAGTCAGTCCAGTCAAGTGCACGTTCACATTCACCTCCGATCATGAGGTTTGGCTAATAACCCAAAGAATGAGAGAGAAGAGTAGAACCACTGCTCCTTTGTATTGAAAGGAGCTGGTTAAAGTGTGTTTGAATAGTATGACTCCCTACTCATAGACCCCAGGGTTGAACCAGGGACGCAGCAGGGGTTGATGCCCCCATCTGGCTTAAGAGTGCCTTTCATCCCCCCAGGAGGAGCTGGAGGGAAAATGTTTAGGCACTTCTGTGATCCAGATAAGCGTCGGAGGATGACTGGATGATGGATGAATGGATACATACATGAATAAGTATGGTAATGTAGTCTTTCTGTGTTTACAGCCTGAAGAGCTCCTCTCCTGATGCTTCAGAGTCTGGCGACAGCCAGCAGCATGAGGGTACAGTAAAATATCCTCTGAAATATCCACCTTAACTAGCCCTGACTAGGGTTGCAACTCACGATTATTTTCATTGTTGATTATCTGACAATTATTTTCTCGATTTAATCGATTAGTTATTTGGTTCCCAAAAAATGTCAGAAAATGGTGAAAAATGTTGATCAGTGTTTCCCAAAGCCCAAGATGACGTCCTCAAATGTCTTGTTTTGTTCACAACTCAAAGATATTGAGTTTACTGTCACAGAGGAGTAAAGAAACCAGAAAATATACACATTTAAGAAGCTGGAATAAGAGAATTTTGACTTGTTTTTTCTTAAGAAATTACTCAAACTGATACTCAAAATAGTTGGCAATTCATTTAATAGTTGACAAGTAATCGATTAATCAGCTCTACACCTATTGTAGCTCAGTTAATATTTGATCATCATACATCGTACATTAATATGTTGCTGTTTGTCTGGTTCATATTTTAACATTTTATGATGATTTTCAGGTGGTTTAAGGGACAGAGATGACATTTCCTTTTAGTTTTATCTTGTATTATGTGTCATGTCTCAAGTTTACAATGAAATCTGTAGCTGTAAAATGAGAAAGTCTGTGACCCAGCCGGTGGGCGGCGCTTGGTTTTGGCTTGACTGTTTTCAACATGGCGGCCTGGTCACAAACTTTCTCATTTTATAGCTAAACAGTACATTAAAATATGTTTATGAAAACATTTGAGGAGAGAAATAGGCATTACAGTAACAGAATATTGATTCATATTTGATCAGCGCTCCCTAGTTTGCTTTGCTTAGCGAGTTTATTGCTGTTCATTTATGTTCATGTATTCTTTTCCTTTCCAGAATACACAGCGTTGTACACCTATGAGTCTCCGGAGCCTGCTGATCTGACCTTTAGTGAGGGAGATGTGATCTTGGTGAACAAGAGAGAGGGAGAGTGGTGGCACGGCTCTATAGGCGACAACACAGGCGTCTTCCCCAGCAACTACGTCAAACCTAAAGAGACGGATGTAAGAACATATTCTATACATGTCGATATACAGGGGAAAAAACTGTATCCAGTCCATTACTGTGTAACACTGTTTTGGTATTTGTGGTGGTGTTGGATTGCAATATATTTTAAGGTGTTCCTGATAATTTCTTCACTCCCTGTATATGTTTCTGTAGTGATGTAATTATGATGTAATTGTATTTTTTTCAGACATCAAGTATATCTGGAAAGAAGAAGCCAGGTACGATCACCGTCTCGTCTTTTTTGTCTAAACTCTCTGACTTACATAAGAACACAATACCTGGTTACAAATTGCATCATTTGTGTCTTGTGTCTTCAGAGATTGCCCAGGTGACCAGGGCCAAGCCCTCTACCAGCCCTGAAATGCTGAATCTGGAGAATGGTCAGCTCATCCTCATCCTCGGCAAGAACTCTTCTGGCTGGTGGCTCGGAGAACTGCAGGTCAGTTTTCTTCTGCGGTTCACAGTGGGTTTCTTTGGGTCCTTAACACTGTAGATAACCAGGGGGGTCAGCAGTTCTTCACATTATACACTAGTCAACCTTTTTGGCCTGTAACCCACTAAAACGAAGCCTTTTGCATTGGTATATATCGATTGTGACCAGTTCAACCACGTTTCTTTCCTCTTATTTTATATGAATAGTTTTTAGTGGCGTGTTGAGGTCTAATAATCCAGCGATTCACATGAAAAAAAGAACAATGAGAGACAAGAATCTGTGTTACAGAAATTTTTTTTTTCTGGTTTTCTGTTGTTTATCATCAGATTTACTTTATGAGCCCTTGTTGGGTACCCGTAGACAGTATAAAATATGGACATAGTCACCGTGATTTCATAGGTTTCTGAAAATGAAGTGGGCGACTCCGGTCTTCACCATTTTGGCAGTGAGGACTCCAGCTATTCCAAAAATGGGCAAAGAGGTGGATGGAGCTGAGGCGGCCACAGCAAGCCATATTATTCATCCGATATGTGCATGAAAATATCTCCAAAAGGCATAAACATCACAAACACAGCCCACAGGTTAAGTTCAATGACTCAAATTAGCTGAGGTGACATCTAACAGACGGCTAACGGCTGTGACGGCACCCACCTGTCACTCAAAGCGGCCACGCCCTTAATTATACATAAATTTAAGCACTTAATATAATTTAAACAGGTGAGTTATAGGTCTACGGGGATTGACTCACTTTTGGAGCCAGCCTCAAGTGGCCATTCGACAAACTACAGTTTGTGGCACTAAACGCATTGGCTTCACTTCTCAGCACTGGAGGTTGACACTTGGGGTGCCTGACCCCCCGGGTTGGAAACCACTGCACCTGAGGTTTCTGGAGAACTCCATGTTCAAGGATTTGGAGATAAATGTTGACCAGCATCCCTGCTGTCTGATTAAAACTTAATTCTCCACGTTTGTTGGTGTGGTCTTTCTCTAGGCTCGTGGTAAAAAGCGTCAGAAGGGCTGGTTTCCCGCCTCGCATGTCAAAATATTGGGATCCAACAGCGGCAAGTCCACACCAGCACTCCAAACAGGTAACACACACACACTTCTACAAGTCAGGTGAAGGCCAGGAGTAACAAAGTACACTACATAAATAAAACAATGGTGTGGTAAACTCTTCTTCTCCTCCTCTCTCAGTCTGTCAGGTGATAGCCATATACGACTACACGGCCGCCAACGGGGACGAGATGAGCTTCTCCAAAGGTCAGCTGATCAACGTCTTGGACAAGAACGACCCTGACTGGTGGAAAGGAGAGATTAACGGGGTCACTGGTCTTTTCCCCACCAATTACGTTAAGATGACCACGGTGGATTGTGACCCCAGCCAGCAGTGTAAGTAAATCCCTTAAACATGATATCACGACTAGACATGAAAGGAAATATGCTTGTTTAAAACACAGAGATGCTCTTCTTCCATGCTGCTTAAAGACTAATACTTGTCCTTCTATGCAACCCCCATCTACCATCACTGACCGTTTTTCATCCCCCCACCTCTTCATCTGTATATCCTTTCTTCTCACTGACTATTTCACCTTTTCCCCTGTTTTTCCCCACTTCCTCCCTCCCTCCCCAATCTGTGTTTCTCCTTCCCTCTCTCTCTCTCTCTCTCCATTCCTCTTTCTCCTTCTAGGGCGGTAGAAAGTCCTCTTCCTCCTCCACCTCCTCTTCCTTCTTCCTACTCCTGACTTCAGAGAGACCCACTATTACACACTGCTCTGAAGGGGGAGAGTGTCTGGACTCCCCGTCTACTAACTTGAGCTAATGTCACTGCGTGTGAGAGAGTGAACAGGTGTCTGTGTGATAGAGGGAAACAATGAAAACGAGTCATGTGTTGCCTGTGAATGAACCAGGAACTGAAACAACTTTCTCATGACTCTCAATGCTGATTCCGTGAATTGTTAACGCCTCGGTGCCTTTTTGTGATTTCCTCGCTCCTTGTTTTGATTGTGAAACGACGATTGCTGAAATGCATCTGAAGCAGAGGGATAGTGGGTCTCTCTGTGGCTTCTTTCCTTTTGTTTCTCTTCACCAGACTCTTTATTTTTCCCCTCTAGTCATGCTGCATCACCTTCTTTTTCTTTCATCTCTTTTACTTTGCTTTTCCTCACAGTTTTTTTTTATTCTTACTCTCCAATTTTGAGAGTTTAACTCACACAGAGCCCACTATTCTCTGTCTCTGTCTGTCCTCAGAGCTGTGTCTATATTCAGATACGATGTGCAAGTTTTACTGTCACTTTCTAAGCTGTGTTCTTTATACTAACAATGAATACTGTACTAACCCTCAAGCAAAGCCTGTGGGTATTTTGAGAAATAATGGACGAACCCAGCACTCCTGCACTTCACTTAAAATTGCTTGAAACAAGGCATGATGGAGTGGCAGTTTGTAAATCCATCAGAGAAATATGTTCTGGAAGGAATAAAGTAATAGATATGTTCAAGAAAAAAACCTGTTTCTACTAAACAGATGTTTGGAGATGTAGCATTACGTTTTGCTTTCAACCATTTTGCAGTGGGCTTTTGATTTAGTGCCTTTTGAAAAACGTTTGTTCAACTCAATTTGGACAGGAAATAGTACAAGCAGAAGCGTACAGTTTGTCCTCTACATTTAAAAGCCATAACTGGGTCAGCTGTTAACACTAAGAGAAGGAACATAAATAGTCACCATATGGCGAACTGCTTCAAAGCTATTGACAGACACAAACTTTGCCTCCAGGGGGTGATATCACAAACTGCTGCTGCACCTTTATATTTACTGAGTGCTGTTTTTGCTGCTGCTCTGAATGTTTCTGTAAGTGCAGAAAGTGAATGCTTGCCTGCTCACGGTGTTCACCACAGTGAAAATAATAGTCATTGTTGTTAGGATCATGGATACATTTACTTCAGGTCAAAAAAGTGAGAAGTCTATGCTAAGCTTCTCAACTGTGATTCCTGTCTGATAAATACTGCGGTGCACCGACATCAACAGTTTTGTGAAAGATGCTTCACTACGGTTCAGATGTATTTGGTGCACCACCATCAAATTCACTGTAATAATGAACCCTCATGCGAGGAAAGCGAATTGCTGTTTTTGCCTTTCTTTTAATTCAGAGGTTACCTGGCTCGTAGATTTGTGAAGGGCTGCAGTAAAAGTGGGTGAACCACACTGACGACATACTGTATACAGAACATTTGTGGTACGAGATGGTGTAACTATTTTTGAAGACGTATCTAATATATTTTCTGATTCTGACATAAAATATAAAAAAAATAAAGATTGGTTTGAAAGGACAGTTAAGTGTTTCATTATTGTTTAAAATCAGTCTCCACCTCTGCAGGGTTTGTGTGTGTGTGTGTGTGTGTGTGTGTGTGTGTTGCATGCAGTGTTTACATTGTCAACACAGTACACATGATTAAGATGGACAGATATATGACAGTATATGAACAACTGTTTTTGTAACCTGTACTCAGCGTCAAACATCCATGTGTCTTCCTTTTTTTTGTGGTGGTAACTGTGGTAATATTAGTTCTATCTGATCTGGACATCTTTAAGAAAACAATTCCAAATTGGCAGAAGTCTGAAAATTAGAAAAAGACAAATCTTTTTCCACTCCAATCATGCGTCACAGGATGAGAAAGACAGAGAGAATCCCCCTTCCTGTTTTGGCACAAACAGATTTGGTCCAGGAGAAGTCTTAGTCTGATATCAGCGACGAGAAGATAACAGGAGAGACGCAGTACAGTCAGACAAACGCAGCAGAAGACAACTAACTAAAATACTTTGAGAGACATAATCGTAGCGATGACTTTACAGAACAGCTTTCACTTTCTAAACCTTTGGGATGAGACAGACGATGAGGGAGAGGAAAGACAAGGGTCAGCTATTGTGCGACCTTCACAATGGGCTAATGGGCTCCATGTATCAGGTAAGTGTGTATATGTTTTCCCTGTTTCCCTTTCCAACCTCTTCCTCCCCGCTGTCGTGTCCCTCCTCCTCTCTGAAAGCTTCAGTAATGTACGCATAGACTTGAAAAAGTGTAGCAGAAAAAGAGTCTAAAGCAGCGTTGTGTTTTTTTTGTCCAAACGTCCAGCAGGAGGCAGTGAATGCAGTGCTAAAGTGGTTGCTGTGGTTTAACTAGTGGCTTGGTTTTGTTGCACTGGTTGAACTGCTGTTGTGTGTTCCTCCTCTCCTGCAGGGTGTGCAGACCTGAACAGCCTGGACTCACTGAGCTCCCAGGAGAAGAAGAGACAGGGTTACATCCATGAGCTGATCCAGACTGAGGAGAGATACGTGGAAGACTTGCAGATAGTGCTGGAGGTAACGGACACATGTCCTGCTTAATAACTCATGTATCAACAGAGAGTTTCACTCTCATATATAGTAAATCCATCCAGTATTTCATGAGAATGAGATGTGTCAGGGAGTCTGCTTGATCTCCTGATCACATACCTGGCCTCATGCAGAAACGTTCTCTTAAATTTCTCTTATTTTTTCTCTTAATTTTCCGTTAAGAGAAAGAATAAGAGAAGTTAACTCCAGAAGCACCAAAAGTTCTTCACCATCCAAACCTGCTCTTACCGCGGTGTGCTGAATGATGAACCCCACTTAATCATAAATCGGAGGCATTTGGCCGATTGTCTATTATTAGCATAGGTAACACGTAGTGTAACACATGCCTAGTGCAAATACTCTGGTACATGTCCAAGATTTGGAGAGAAAGAAATGCTGCAAGAATAACTTAGATAAGATAAGATTAGATAAACGATATGTTCCAATAGTATTTATTTAGCCCACAAATGTAATAATCCAATCATTATAACTGCTCTAAAACATATAATAATCTAAATTGATTATATTATATTCATGCTTTTGTTTTGTTTTTTCTTTTATGTTCCTCAAATTTAAAACTTGTGTTCTGTGTTGGTCAAACAAATTCTGAACTGTGAAAACTATTTATTTTTTCTTATCTTGGTAAGAGTGCTCTCGACCACTCGTAAAATTTTCTTTTCCTAAGAGAAGAGCAAAAATAAGAAAACATTGGTGAATTCCAGAAATCAAGGGGTACTAATAAAATAAGAGCAAATCGTGGAACAAAACCTAGAGAGAAAATAAGAGAAGATTTGTTCGTATATCACTTCCTGCATGAGGCCCAATGTGTGCAAATCCATCATTTTAAATCCGTCTTTTCTCCTGTCTTGTGTGTCTGTCTCTGTGCAGGTTTTCCATAAGCCTATGTCAGAGTCGGGCCGGCTGAGTGATTCAGAGATGGCCATGATGTTCGCCAACTGGAAAGAACTGCTGGCCTGCAACTCTAAATTTCTCAAGTAAATATCACACGGACAGAGTGTTTGACATCGAGAAGGGACTGTCTGTCTGATGGAGGGATAAAATGTTATATTATATTATTATAATACAAGTGCAGCTTATGTTTATTGTTTATGTTTATTTATTCTGCACACATTAAGACTACACAAACATAACAAAAATAAATAATATGCAGTGCAGAATGACCAAATAACCCACTGATCTGTTTCTCCACCTAAATAGTGTTAAAAATGTACAATGTTATAGGGAACACGAGATTACAGTTTATTCTAATTAATCTCGTGTTCCATTTACAGAAATAATATGACTACATAATAGTGATGACAAA
>CAKAOI010040539.1:7758-48534 GCA_916701655.1 Sebastiscus albofasciatus | reverse complement strand
TCCCTTCTCATTTCCTCCCTGCGGCGGGTGGGCTGTTTTTTTGTTGTCTACACCTAACGGGCCAGGACACCGCCCAACACCCCCCACTCACTCACACACACACACACACACACACACACACACACACACACACACACACCACCACCACCACCAACCCACACTCACAAACACATATGCAGGTCTGTCTGTCTGTCTGTCTTCTCTTTGGTCTCCAATTTGTTGCTGTCTCAAATATCAAACACCTTTAAAAGATGTTGGAAGGGAATTCCTTCATCCCACACACACACACACACACACACAAAGGGAGATTTCCCCCCTTGGCCTGAGAATAGTTCCTCATTTTTTACCACCTCTCACTCTTAAGTTAGTTTAGTTATTAATGTCCATACTCAATTTATTTTCTAATGAATGTTAACAACCAGATAATAACCAGGCTAATGAGCACAACTTTGTCTTACAGAAATAAAATACAACCTAGTATTATTATAATATGAATTATTGTTATTATTATTATTTTATTATTATTATTATTATTAATATTGTAATTCTACTAATAATAATTTTAATAATTCTAATAATAATTCTAATAGCTATTATTATTATTATTATTGTTATTATTATTATTATTATTATTATTACTATTATTATTATTATTATTATTAGAATTGTGCACTGTTTGCTATAAGAGTAGTATTGACTAACATTGACACGTCGGTGTGCAGCTAAATGAACTGTGTAGACATTCGTGACCGTGTGTAGATCTGAAATAAAAATAAAAACATTTTTCCCATAACCAGAAAATAATCTGCGGTTGGTTATATGCATCTGAAAAGCGGCGCACAGTTGCGCAACTGTGATGTTGGACATGGATGGTAAACATGCTGAGGTCTTTGGAAGCTTTATTTATGGTATTTTTTCAAAGGCATTCACAAGACACACATTTCTACAAAATATACATCCACATTCAACATTTTATTTCTATAGCTTTGAATATGTGTCCGCCGCTCCTCCTCCCTGCCTCCCCTCAGCCTGTAGGTGACCACGGACAAGCGTTGATAATATATCCGCTGAATGTCAGTAACACCTCTACCTGGGAGGACAGCTTCATTTCTGGTGGAATGTGATACACTAGAAAGTCTACTTCGCAGTATAAGTATGACAGCAACATAGACACTTCTCTTCATCTCTCAACCAATAACTAAACAACACAGTTATTAAAAATATAACCAGTAGGGAAATAATGTAACTCATAGTGATAGATACAGTCTGCTTTAGCTTTAGCTCTGTCAACACCAGTGAGTTAATATAACATTACAAGCGTTTTATTTCTCATAATATACAAGCGCATTATCGGCTTAGTATTTTCTTATGTTTAATTTAATATTAGAAGCTTTCTCACGCCTTTCAACAGACAATAATATATATATTTATATATATAAAATAATAAAACTCCGGATCAGGGACATTTTCTTTTTACGTCCACTGCCAGTGTTTATAAAATATATATGGAAAGAATAAGGGATGTGCTGTGATATCAATAGGCGCTGGGTTTCAAGCTATCCGGCGAGGCGTTTTATTAAATATACTTCATGAACTTTGTGTTGATAAACCGGTTCATTCTTTCATTACTGCAGCACAAACATTTCTCCGTTAAATTGGCTCATATTTAAAACACGCTCCGGTGTGTGTGAGAGGAGGAGAAGGGACAAATAGCGTGCTCAGCTCGGGCACAGATTTATGCTATTAATATGGGTTTGAATATATTTTCATTAAATATAAATACTTAATATCTAAACATGAATTTATAAATATAAATCTTGTTTCAGAAGATCTAATTAGTGGTCCTATAGTTTACCACAATAATCAGATAGGAAACATTCAGTCATTTACTATTGCAGCTGTTCAAGTTTCTGTTTATAATACTGCAGTAGAAGAAGTGGTTATTATTGTTGTCAATAAAGATATTAGTTATTTAATAACTATTCATATTATTTATGATTTCTCATTTGTGGCTAGTTTTCTAACATAAGCGGCTAGACTGTCTTATTTTAGGCTATCATCTGTCAGTAGCAGCAGTTATAGTATTAACAATCACGGGACTCAAGTTTACAAGTTTATTTATATAAATGTGCATTTGTACAAATATATATGTTTCATATATACACGCATGTACATTCATATTCTCAGTACAGATCAATACCAACTTGCATCACAGGCAGACTATGCATATATAATTTACATTCTTGGCATTAAAATACTGAGCCTATAATTCAAACACATGTAACCCATGATAAAACAATATACATATTGTAATAAGTTAATAGTTATAACAAACTGTTAAGTATCAGGATACTGCTTTTGTCTTTGGACTGTGGTGGAAAACCATGCTCACACGTGGAAAACACTCTATAAGTGAACTGTGCAGCTCCAGGAGCTATAGAGGAGCGGTGGCCACACGCTGACCCAGCCCGGGCAGAGCTGCAGTAGGCCGGGCGGTGCTCACCAGTAAGAGCCGCCGAGCAGCAGCCTCTCATGACGCGCTCCTACAAAACGCTCTGGTGCCATCTAGCGTCGCACTGACGGCAGTACCAAACATTCCCAAACACACACAACAGACACACGCTTCATCCTCTCTGGGTAATACCCACTCGTCAAAAAGACTCTCTCATATACACGCACGCCATGCTTCCTGGCGTCGGTGCTGAATGTGTCTCTGTCGTCGTTCGGAGGTGTGATGAGCTGTTGGCAACGTGCGTGTGAGTGTTCTGTGGTGTGTAAGCTGTTGACAAACTGATGATGTGTGCGCGACTTTACTTTTTTTTTGTCCTCTTTGGAATGAAACCACACTCAGGCATGACGAGGAGGCAGGGGGGGAGTATGCGCATGCACGTGATCGTGCGGGTATGTGTGGGTACATTTAGTCTTTTGTCTTGCCGGTTGCAGGCTTCTCTCTTTCTTTCTTTCTTTCTTTGATGTAAAAAACGCACAGGGAGACAGATTTGTGGCGTGGAGAGAGAAGCTGCCCCAGGTTAGGCCTCACTGCGCTGAATGAGGCGTGGAGAAAATACATGCGCGCGCAGGAACACACACATGGTTCGCGCGCGCACGTTGTGCCCAAGGAAACTGTAAAAGTTGTGCTGATTGGTTGGTCGGTCGCTGTTTCGATTAACAAAGGCGACCAGCGGCTTCAATGTGCAATGTGCGCGTGCGCATGCAGTGCAGTGTGTGTAGTGTGTGTGTGTGTGTGTGTGTGTGTGTGTGTGTGTGTGTGTGTGTGTGTAAACATAATAACTGGTCTTTAATCTCTGATTTCATCATCTTTACTGGCTCGCTCATCTGCAGATCTGCTGTTCAACCTCCCAAATATATGCATCCAGGTGTGCGTGTGTTCATGTGTGATCATTTGATTTGATTTGGGGGGGACGTGGGGGGGAGTAATCCTCAGTATTTGATTTATGACTCCAGCATCATCTGACTTTAATCCGGCATTCAAAATAAAATTCGGCGCATTAAATCACCACGCCTCCATACTCGACAACCAAACACCTAAATTGCATTTTCTGTGTTATTATTATTATTATTATCAGGACGGTTTAAGAGTGGAAATCCACATTATTATTATTCAGCTGCATATAAACGACGCAATTGCATCACCGCATTCATGCAAAGTAAAAGTATATTGCATTTTGGTATTATTAATGGTAAATTAGAATATACTCTGCAGGCTTTAATAAGTGAGAGTTATCAATAAATTGTTGGTATTAACATTAGTTCATGATACTAACATCAACACTTACTAATATTACCGCTACTTGATGATAAAAATGAGAATAAACTTAAATTATATTAAAAATATTAAATGTAATAACAATGTGTTGTGTTTTATAAAACTTTAATACAGCGTAATATGTTTCCGATGAACAGCTATAATGAAATGAGTTAGATACGTGTTTGTGATGACTTGCACCTGCATGTGCGCGTGTTCCTTATTTAGCTAGTAGAGACTTTTTTTTTGTTTTAGAGAAAAACAAGCAGCAGCCCTCCCCGTGATGCTGCATTCAGCCTTCCGTTAATCTTTAACTCGTCCCGGGGCCCTCTCAGTGTGGCCGAGCTCGCGGGTCGCGTCCACCACCGGTAACAGTTCGGTGAACTGACACAGAGCACGAGCTCACGGTGCCGTGAAGGACGCGGCCAGCCGGCTCGCGCTGCCTGGAGGAAGGCGATTATTATACATTAAAACAAAAACCGAGGCACTTTCTGTCGGTTTGTTATTAACTCGTGCAGGAGAGGTCGGTCAGCGCGCGCACACACACACACACACACACACACACACACACACACACACACACACACACACACACACTGTTTCCTATCCAGCATACTGAGCCTTACTACTCTACAGGCATGAACTTTATGTTAACTTATGCTCTAGGTAAGTGAAACAAATATTATAGGTGATGTCCCGATTTATCTCTTCCCCTTACACGAACAAACGGGTGATCTATCTGCTTGTTAAAACATGCCACAGCCTATTACATTTTTAATAATTTATTATTCAACTTTGGAACGGAAACCACCTTTGAAGATAGGTCCTATTGATTAAGCTATTTAAAAAATGAAATATCTCAATAACAATATTTCTGATATTGTTTTTTTTTCTTCTGGTAGAGTTTTTAAATAATTTGAACGATTCTCCAACTGTAATTTAAAAAAAATAATAAAACAATAATTGGTTTTAAATACCAGGCTCATAGGCCTACATGTCAATAAAGATGTTGTATTTTTTAAAATGTTAGTTGCAATATCAATCCGACTACCTCATCTGTGAGCCGGTGAAGGAATATTTAAAATAATTTCTATCTCACTGCACGGCTTGAAATCAACTTCAGGGTAACACAAATAAAAGAACAAAGGTGTAAAAAGAAAAAGAAAAAAAAAAGGTGTAGTCTAAGTCAATAAAAAGGCTAATCCACGAATGTTTAATTTCATAGACAGTTAATTATTTCACAGTGCTTTTTACTGAGGGAAACGCCGGCGCTTTGAGCATTGCCGGGGCTGAAATGAACCGCAGATGAACTGTACAGTGCTCGTGTGTATGCGTGTGTGTGCACGCGCGTTCCTTGTGTGCAGAACAGCACATGTGTTCATCTGCTGTTTGCTGCGGGCCTGTTTTTCAGTTCGTCGCCATTCCTCGGACTTTACAAGGAGTCATAAACGGTCATAAAGCCATAAAAGTCCCCTCCCCACACACCACACACACACACACTACCACACACACGCACGGCCATAAAGCCATAAAGCAGCAGTCTGACTCCTTCAGCTTTAATTGTCGATAATCTCTGAAGTTTCTCAGATTCCTGGAGTTCCTTCAGCAGCCTTTAACTGTTTACACTGCAGCTCAATCACAGCTACAGTGGGATTCACTGCGCGAGGATATAACAGGCTTAAAGCGCGTGTCCCTTATTGGAAAATCTGCCATTAACGTATTATCACCCTGTCACAACTGAAAACCGCTTACACATAACGCAGGTTATTATTCTTATTCTTATTTTTATTGGGCTACTGTTATTATAATTATTATTTCCTTAACTGGTGGTTAGCTGCTTTCCAGTAGGAAACACACCTCAGAATATTCAATGTATTATTATTATTATTATTATTATTATTATTATTATTTCCTTAACTGGTGGTTAGCTTCCCTCCAGTAGGAAACACGTGACAGAATATTCAATGTATTACTATTATTATTATTATTTCGTTAATTGGTGGTTAGCTGTCTTCCAGTAGGAAACAAATCAAAGAATATTCCCTGCACGATATTCAGTTTTAACAGTTTTCTTCATCTCCTTGTATTTTTATACCTGGTATATTTTTTTGTACTTTGTACTTTGCACTGCTTACTCTTTTATTGTCTTTTTACTAACATGTTTTGCACTATGGAACTATGATGCTGCAAACTTGAATTTCCCTCGGGATCAATGAAGTTACTATCTATCTATCTATCTATCTATCTATCTATCTATCTATCTATCTATCTATCTATCTATCTATCTATCTATCTATGTATAGGTATTATCAGTAATAGTATTAGTAGGCTTTTATTAGTAGGCTACAGGCCAAGGCAGAGTAGCCTATTGTCACTGTTATTTTTTGGTAGCCGTTGATATAGGCTAGTCAAATTGCTGATAGGGCCTATAGAGTATTTTAGTTGTTTTGATTCTCATATTTATCCCCAAAAATGTTATTTGAATTAATGTGAGCAAAGGGTCCTAGATTTGAATCCAATAAAACAACATTTTCGTCGCCTTAAAGTGGGTTAAATATACTGAACACACTGTACAGCGACTTTTTTCAATACCTGCCTTACGGCAAGCAGTAAGGCTCAAGTCTGGTAAATTATAGCTGTTGGAGGAAACAGCAAATAAAAAGTAGATAAACACCACGCATGGACAGATTCTGGCGCGTGAGAGCATGCGTGACTGTCTCCCTCTAAGGTGACGTGATGTCTTCTCTGTTAGCCATTTGGTGTTTCTCTCCTTCATGCTCTCTCTCTCATATAGCCTACTATAACTGCTGCTTCCAACCGGACACCGACCGTCTCCCATCTGTAGTTTCCAGTCTCCGCTTCCGACACCAAGTCTTCCTGTCCTCGTGCCATTTGGTGCCGTTTGCCGCTTCTCTCCAAACTGTCTGCAACACACCTGCAAAAGACAGAACAATAACGCGCTCATTAGGCTACCAGTCATTTAACCAGCAACACAGATAGACTAACATGTACTGTATGAATATGTGACTGCATTCACATGATATATGGTAAATAGCTCACATTGGTGCCTTCTAGTTGTATTGAATGACGTAATAGGCCTTATAACTCAGTTTTAGTAGCTTATTGGGCTAATACTAGAAAAGCTTAATACTTAGTATTAAGCTTTTCTAACTGTAGGTTAACTTTAGATAGACTATTTAGTGCTAAAATACGTTATTATAGAGCTGCCATCTTATTTCTGCCTCAGGCTATTAACGTAATAGAATTTGACAATAAGTGAGACTTCTCATTAGGCTAATAAACAATTGGCATGTGCCAATGTGTCAGTGTTATATAAAGTTTTATGCTAAAGGCTTTGGTAAAAAAAAAAAACGTGTATCTAAATGTGTCATAAGTGTGAGGAAATAGATTTAGAGCAGGCTATATTCCTGAAATTAATAACATTACGTTTTTAAATAACATTTCATGTAGTAGCCCTTAATATAAGCTTACATCTGTACCTGTTATTAAGGTAAATTTGTAGGTCAACGTAAGATGTTTTAAGGATGGGCTAACATTATCCAAAACAGCTTCATAGTTAAAATAAATCTTCACAGAGCAGCATTTGTTAGCTTGAAACTCACCTGCTGAGGCCTGTCATTCATTTACGTAATTCAACACATGGTAAACAGGTTTTATCTGCATAAAGTCTCCTTGTTAGACAGACTTTAATTATTTCTATGTCACACACTTCAAATATGAATATACCAGAAAGTCATATCTACCCTCCAGCATGCTGAGCAGGTAGCTATATGCACTTTTTCTTTCTTTCTTTCTTATGCCAAAGCCACAATGAAGTTAATGCATATGGGCTGTGTATATGTAATAATGGTATTACCGTCCTGTGTGTGTGTCCCAGGCAGCCATGCAGGCTGTAGGCCATGCCTGTCCTGCCCCGACTGTTAGTGCTCATTAATGATTAAACCACAGTCAGCTCCAACACAATGCTGCTGCTTCCCGTTCCCACAAAGCGGAGAGGAAACGGAGCGTCCTGCCTAGAGAGAGAGAGAGAGAGAAAGAGAGAGAGAGAGAGAGAGAGAGGTCAAAATGAGAGTTAAAAAGAGAGATTCCCCAACTGTCTGTGTGATCCTTCACAGAAAGCGAGAGTCGGGGATTGAACTTATTATCTGTCTCCCAGCTCTGAACAGTGTTACTTTTAAAAAAAAAAAAAAAGAAAGAGAGAGGACATGGCGGAATGGACAGAGGAGGGAGGGAGGGCAAAGTAAAAGTAAAAATAGAGTCTTTGTCTCTATTTGTCAGTCGGGCTGTCTGCATTTCGGCCATGCAGACAAGTCAGAGCCTGTAGGGGAAACACAGAGCAAGACACAGAGAGAGGGAGATTTATTTATGGCTGCGGTTATTTTACGACCTCAGCGACACATATTCCGTTTGTAAGTGCGAATGAAAAGCAGGCCGAGCTTTTTCCTTTTCCCTTTTTTTCCCTTTTCTTTAGAGTTCCTATCTTTCATTCTTTCTCTCTTAATAATAATAATGAGGAAAAAGTAGAAAAATCATAGTTCTGCAAGATTTCTTTCATAATTTTGTAAGTCAAAAGTGCAAAGTAGTACTTCAGATGCGCGTGTGTGTGTGTCTGTGTGTGTATGTGTGTATGTGTGTGTCTTTTGTTTTTATAATGCTATTTAAATTCACAATTAAGAAAACATTAAAACTATTATGCTACAATTAGCCATCATTTTGTGATGATAACATATGAATAAGTTTGTGATGCACAATCCCATGATGCAGAACTCCATACTGAATTTTCTTGTCTTAATAGTTTGGTCCTTAAAAAAAACAACAATAAAGAAAAAAATATACTGTTTTGTAAGGAATAAAACCCTTTAACATCAATCAACCCTCGTCGTAGGCCAGAGAAGGATTATTGAGACTGTAAAGAATTTTGCCAGTGAGAACATTTCTACATATTTACAGATTAATTTTGTGTATTTTAGATAATCGTTTCAGGAACAATATTTGTTCAAATGTTTTAAATTATTTACAACATGTAATAATAATAATAATAATAATAATAATAATCAGGTGATAAATGTAATAGAAAGTTGTTTTCAGACTTCATATTTCTTTAAACATTTGCATATTTAGTTTGAGATTTTATTTTATTTCTCTTTATCTCTTTGTAATTGCCTAAACATGAGGAATTTAGACCTACTAATATGTAGTTAGTAGGCCTATAATAATAGGCTATTCATTTACCATTACTTAAATTGCTGGATATGGCAGCGATAAGGTATAATATGTGTATAAAATATATAAATATAAGTTATTTTTCTTTCTTTAGGCTGTAGTGTGTATCAGCATTTGTGTGAATATATTCCACTGGAATACATATGACCCCATGTAAAGAGTTTCAGGCACGAGGCTCTGATCAGTGTCAAGAAAACGGGAACATATTGGGAAACTTGGGAGACTGCTTTCTTTCTTCTCTTCCTCCTTTTACTCTGCGGCCTAATCAGTGTCACAGAAGAAGAAAATAATAATTCACTGCGCGCATTGATCAAACCGAACCAACTCCTGCAGAAAACAACTGGAACACTTCACTTTTAATTATCCACAGACACCACGGCTCGGCTCTAACACTGTATATCACTCATACAGAGCAGAGCACGGGACAGAGACGCGTCATCCGAGTTATATCTTCCATCAATAAAACAATAACACATAGGATATCAGATTATGTTCAGAAAATCCCTTCCAGATTATCAATTACTCTTCCGATGGAGAACATAACGATGAAAGGCTTACGGTGCATACACACACACACACACACACACACACACACACACCCAGACACACGCACACTGACCGGCGTGGGGGGCATAAATCTACCCACCGGCCCCAAATATACCAATTACAAATGTACAAACACCTCAATTATAGACGTGGATAGACCACATTATATTGTGGGATAACTCACATCCACGCCACACACACACACACACACACACACACACACACACGTGGGACCACACATAACTCGCGCGCGCGCTCCCGGCTGTGATTTACGCTCGCCAAATTCATTTTAATACGCTCGGTATTATCTGCAAAGCGCCGGGAATATGTTTTATTATTCGGTTTTGCCTCTGGTGGTGCAGCAGCAGCAGCAGCAAACCCTAACCCTCGAGGGGAGGGCGCGCGTGAGCGTGTGCGAGCTGTTGGATTTTTTTTTTTTATGGGTCCAACAACAGACGGAGGAGGAGGACACACGGGGAGAGAAAAGAATCAATTTAACGCGCCGAGGATTCCGGTGTGATTGCGCAATCTCACCGGGAACCGGAGGAAGAAGATTGGAAAAGAGAATGAGAATTAGAAAAGAGAGAGAAAGTGGGAGAGTGAAGAAGGGAAATAGGAAAGAGGAGAGGTGGTGGGTGTGTGTGTGTGTGTGTGTGTGTGTGTGGGGGGGGGTCGTGGTAGTTCCCAGCCCCCCTCCCCACCACCACCACCCCTCTTCCTCCTCTTCTTCCTCTCTCCAGCGAAAGGAAAAGGGGCGAACGAATGCCAGGCACGGAAGCCTCCTATTGGTCAGTCTGAGGTCAGCTGGTCTCCCTTACACCCCTCCTCACCCCATCCCGTCTTCTCCACACACAAACACACACTCAGACCCCCCCCCTCCCTCTCTCTCTCTCTCCTCCTCTCTCTCTCTGTCCCACACTGGCACTCAGCCACCCAGATACCCCCCCTCCACCCCTCCTCCCCTCCTCCTCCTCTTCCTCACCCTCACCCTCCTCACCCCACTCCTCCCAATCTGCGATAAACTAAGTGATAGCAGCAGCCCGTCGGACTGTCGGCTATAAAACACAACAAATCATAAAGTGCAGGCAGGGGAAGGCAGAGGAAGGAGGACGGGAGGGAGAACCGGTAACCGTTAGCCCGTTAGCCTCCGTCTACTCCTCCTCTTCTCGTCTCCATCGTGCGTGAATCGGTGTTGTTGTGTTTTGTTTCCGTGCCCTCCTATCCTCCCCTCTCCTCCTCTTCTCCTCTCCTCCTCTCTTCTTCTCCTCTCCTACTTTCTCCCGATGAGTTCCTATTTTGTCAACTCCACTTTCCCGGTGACGCTACCGGGACCGGGTGGTGGCGGGCAGGCGGCGGAGTCGTTCCTGGGTCAGATCCCGCTCTACTCGTCGGGATACGCCGCCGCGGACCACCCGCTCAGGCACTACTCCTCCGGTGCAGCAGCCGTTACCGCCGCCGCCGCCGTGGCGTACGGTGCAAGTAGCGGCGGCGTCGGCGGCGTGCACCAGGAGAAAGCGTACCCGGCGGCCACCTACTACCAGCAGGCGGCGAACGGAGCGTACGGAGCGCACCGGGCGGCGCAAACCGGAGCCGGTGCCTGCGATTACGCAGCGGCGGCAGCGGCGGCTGCAGCTGCGGCGGCTACGAGCTTTTACCGGGACAAGGAGCACGGTCCGTGCAGCCTGGAAGAGCACCAGCTCGCGCTTACGCAGGACGCCATGCACCGTAAAGCGGAGTGCGCAAAAGGGATGTTCGGTGAAACGATGGACGACAAGCTGCAGTCATCAGCACCCATTTATCCGTGGATGCAGCGGATGAACTCGTGTAACGGTGAGTGTCTTCTTCTTCTCCTACTCTTTTTCCCCTCTTCTTTCTCTGCATATTTTATGATCCCCCCGTCATAAAACTGACGTTTGTTTCCTCTGTCAGCCTCTCTTCCCTCTCTCCTCTCTCCTCCTCCTCTTCTCTCAGTAAGCTGCTTTATGATCCCCGTTTGTTGGCCTGTCAGTCAGTCAGTCAGTCAGTCATGTGCTCGCTCTATTTTATTGTCCGTCATAAAGCGGGTTTGTTTGGGTTGGAGCTCCTGTTACTGTATGTGACCCGCTGACCGCCGCTGCTACCGAGCAGGGGGGAAGAAAGTTAGAGAGGAAACGGCTGTCAGAGAGTGTTGTGGGTGAAAACAATGAACAGATCCAAAGAAAGATAGATAGACAAGAGAGGAAACTAAAGCATACTAGTCTGGTATCTATTGAACTGTCTCTGACTCCGTTTTCATTCCAATTTTTAAACATTATTCCTCTTTCTGCTCCCTATAGTCTGCCTTTACAAAAAAAAAGTCAAATCACCTTACATTTATAGACAAAACGTGTAATTTCATATCTTTTTCAAAACTTTTTTATGTCTACTGATAAATGAAGAATGGTGTCACTCAGCTCCTGCTGCTATATCACACCTTGTCTTCTGTTATCTTCTATGGAGCCTGCACTGTTAACCTCGTATACCGCAGACAGTGTCATGCGCCTATTTATTCATAACCGAGCAGATTAGATATTATAATCAGGCCTGCAAAATGCTGCCAAATTCGGAGTGAACGTGAGACACGCGCAGCCATATTAAAAGGGGGAGGAATCATTTGATTTATTTGACCGTCCAAAATAAACACAAAGGTATACTGTGTGAATTAAACCACAAGTATGAGATTACCGTTGTGGGCCACTGTATACTGCAAAAATAACCGAGCGTCTTTGTTTAAGAGAGAAAAGCGGCCTGTTGAGAGTATCTAGTGAGTGATGGCGGATGATGCAGGAGCTACTGTTGTACAGAAAGCCCTGCAGGACACTCCGAGTTATGACAGATGAGGTGGAAACAGGCTCCGCTTGCAGAGAAATATACGAGGAATAAAAACGCAACGCGAGCTATAAATGACAGTTGAGGATGTAAATGGTGGCTGGAGAGAGAGAGAGAGAGAGAGAGAACAGAGTGGCACACAAACCCTGAGTGCTACCTCCATAATCCGGTTTGGCTGAGTTTTTTATTTATGGATATTTAGATTTAGATGTGCGCCCTGAGCAGCATGCGTTTTTTTTTTTTTTTTTCCCCCATCCATGCTCAGATCGATACAGAGGCTGAAGCTGCTAAACTGACAACATGGCGATTTGTTTACCACCGGGGGCCAAAATACTGTTAGTGAGGATCAGAGGAGACTGAAGCCATGGAAGATGATCCTCACTGGGAGGGGGGAATACCCTCTGAAATATCACCATTACTTTTATTATTATTATCATTATTATTAAAATCATGGCTATTATTATTCTAGCGTGGGCTGGGAAAGTGGAACAACGCGTTTCTTTCTTCTGTGCTGAATGCTGCCAATCGCCAGTAGCAACATTAAAACGGTATTTTGTCAAATTAAATAAATATGTGGTCTGTTATTCTTCCTAAGGCGTTTTATTTTTTGGTTCCACATGAAACCAAAATCATAATTCCAGCCTCCACATGCAGGGAGAAAACAAGTGTAGGTTCATCTCATCAGGCTGTCTGTATTAAACATTTAACTGATGCTTATAGAGGGACCGATTAATAACTGATGGATTAAATTGCAACATTATTGATCCCTAATTGCTAGGTGGGAGAACGGAATAAGTTTCATTAAACCACTTGTATTAAATCAGCTAAAACCAATGCGGTTGAAGAGAAAAGAATTAGCTGAGTTCAATCTATCTATGTGTGTGTCACCTGCATGTCTCTGTGGTTTTAATTGGGTTAAAATGTATCTTAACTTTCTCAACTCTCTCTCTCTAACAGGGACATTCGGCAGCCCCGGGAGGCGCGGGCGTCAGACGTACACGCGCTACCAGACCCTCGAGCTGGAGAAGGAGTTCCACTTCAACCGGTACCTCACGCGGCGGCGGCGGATCGAGATCGCGCACGCGCTCTGCCTCACGGAGCGGCAGATCAAGATCTGGTTCCAGAACCGGAGGATGAAATGGAAGAAGGAGAACAAGCTGATCAACTCGGGTTCGTCATCGTCCTCCTCTTCCTCCACGGTGAACGGTGCGGAGGAAGAGGAGAAACGGACGGAGTGAAAAACAAACAAAAAAAAAAGACTGATGTATAAGACACATAAAAAGAGGAAGATGGAGGAAAAGACTGGTTAATCCCTTCCACCCCCCATTCCCGTTTCAAAGTTCATCCAGACTTGTTGTCTGCTGTGAAAAAACTCTGGGGGAAAAGTAGCCCACACATATTATTTTATTTTATTTTTTTATACCTGAGCAGGTGTGACAAGAAAAGTGGATTCATTTTTCAAGAAATGTATCCAACTTTGTGGTTTGAAAATTGGGAAATCATTTGTAAAAAGACTCTCGAGAAGGAGCTGTGGAGACTGTGGAAAGAACAGATCAAATTAAGATATGAAAAAAAGTGAAAGAAGAACATTCAAAAGAGAAAGAGAGAGAGAGAGAGAAGGAGGGGTTAGTGGCGGGACAGGCTGTGGCAACCGAAGCGTATTTAAAAAATACAGTAAATAAGTAACCCGCCAGCCAACGGTGACAAACTGTGTTAAGACACATTGTTCATGTTGCATTCCAAGAAAACCACCTAACTTCTTATTCTACACTTATTCTCCTCTTGTCAGGCACTTGTTTTGAAGCTTTATAGGAGCCCTCCTGATTATTATTATTATTTTCTTATTTTGTAAACGTGTTGTATTATACCTTCAATTAAAACACGCTCAACGTGGGGACGACAAGCTCTTTGAGAAGTGTATGTATGTCATATGGTGTTCATATTTAAACTGTATAGAAATAAGCAAGGGGATAAAAAAAAGATCACCTTGTACGGTGAAATACTGTAATTTTGGGGTTTGGGTGGTGGTGGTGGGTGGGTGGGGGTTGTGGGCGGGGGGGGGGGAGGGGGGGTAATTTAACCTTACTTTTCCCGTGTAGAGAGGGCGCGTGGGAGGGGGTGTTAACCTACTGATGTTATTCTCCAAAACTACCTAAAAACGTTCAGGAAAGTGTATATTTTATGGATTTTTACATTGTTTGTTTTAGTGTTTTTTGTCAAGTAATGACGTATACTACCTATGAGAAATGTTCAATAAAATGTAAAGTATGGATTTGGGAGAGATTCTTCTTTAATCTATTGATTAATTCAAGCTAATTTTTAGTTCGGCATCAAAAGTGAGACACAGTTTATTTCATGATTTAGTGGCCTGCTTAATCCCGCGCGTAAATATAATCATAAACCTTTTAACCCTCTTCCTCGAAATCGTGCACGCACACATGTTTACGGCGCGCGAGGTGGGCCGAGGCCAAGGAGCAGCAGCTCGCGCTCCTTGTCACTTATTCCCACTCCGGACAACCGCGCGCGATGCTGCTGCTGATGTTCGGGCTGAACTAATTGATGAGCAGACCCAGGGAGAGAAAGTTGACCTGTCCTCGAGCCGACCAGCCAGACACGTCACACACATACACACACACACTTCACCCAGACAAAGTGGACAATGTCCTCGCGACCCTTTGAACTCTGCTTGTCCCCTGAGTGACCGGCGCGCGCGGGTTCCATCTCTCTGCAGGGCTTTGGTTTCAGTGATGCACGCGCATCATCTCGTTTTTTTCTTCTACATTAGCTGATTTATTGCAAATGATTGTGATTATTGGCACATAAAAACACGAATACGCACAGTAACACGTTTATAAAAAGGAAACCCGCCATTGGTGTGGCAACCAGGCTGTACTTTATGGAGCATATTAGTTAGCTTACATAGAAACTTTATATTAATTAAATCGATAAGAAAAATAAAAATAGGAAATATAATGTATGCAATTCTCTTCTAATGTTAAAACACCCAGTTATAACACTCAGAATCAGTCATTTTCTAAACTATACCATGCTGGCAACAAAGGACAATTTATTTTTAGTTTGTATGAGGCTTTTTTTGTATTATTACTGTGTTTTTATTATTGTTATTTTTAGGCTGTGACATTTGACTATTGAAGAAACTGGCATGTAAACATCCAGCTCATTGAATGCTTATTGTCCTGACTATATTGAGCTGGAGTAGGCATATTAAATATGCTAATAAAAGCCAGTTAAATTGCAGAACATGTTGCCAAAGTAATAGATGGCAAGGGTTGTCAGTAAATAGTTAATACCTGACGGAAAACATATAATATTTTAATCAGTTTGTGTGTGTGTGTGTGAGAGAGAGAGAGAGACACGGTGAATTTAGATTTAATGTGATTTAATTTAATTCAATAAGGTTGGTTGTTTTACTGTAAGATTATAAAGTTAAAGTCGTATAACAGGAATAGAAGTTGGTCTGTCTTGTCGTATGGTTATTGTATGACTTCTGGTTTGGTTCTGGTGTCGCCAGGGTTGGCGGTTCGATTCCCACACAGCGAGAGCATGTCTGCTTTTGGGAGAAGTGCACGCTGGCAGATGTTCTATGTTAAACACAGTGGACGTGGTTTTACTGTGACACCGAGAGGGCTCATGTGACAAGACCAACACATACTAACTGCACACACGTGATCTTTATTTTGTCTATGCTTTCTGTCCTTCACGTGCACTCTTTTACTCTCGATTTTGTGAGCTTTGAAAAGCAACTTGTGACTTTCTTTTTTTTTTTGCAAGAGTTTGAAACTGTTTCATTAGACTACATCTGTGGCATTTCAACTTCACTTAAAATATGAAATTCTCCAACACGGGGGCGTTTTAACAGCATCTTAACATCTGCGCGCAGCTTGAAACGAGGATTTAAGTAGTCTATAGATTACAATGAATTGTGCTCACATTTGCGCGCTACATGAACGAATATCTAGCTATTTAGCGGATGATTTTATCCATGGACAATCACATTCACATAATGTGTGGCTCCAGCTGGAACACCTTGCTCTAACAGGAAGTCAAACCCTCAATCCTGACCATCCTCACAGCCATGGAGCAAACTGGAGAGCTATATAATAAACCGTTATAATAACTAGCACAGGAATGGGGAATAAAATCCAGCACAAGATGCTCTGCAGTTTTAAACTAAATCACAGCCACTGACCACTCTTATCTGAAACGGTGGAATTTGTTTGGACCAAATGAGTGGTTAGCTAGGTGTTTCAAATATTCAGTGTGGTTTGGAAATCTATATATAACGAAGGGAGTGTGCAGATGTGTGTGCCAACTGGGTCAGTGCCTCCTCCTCATCGTCCCTGCAGCTTGCAGGCCATTTCTGGCACACTTTGGGGTTCTGTGCTTTGAAGCCCCTCGGCCTGCTTTCAGGCCAACAATCGGCTTATTTAGTATTCATATCAGTGAGTAAAATAATACTTTTGATATCTGTTTTTTGCATTTGTGATGATGATTTCTATTCCAACTGCTGGTTGCTTTTTGCCGACGACGCTCAATGTGTGAGAGCAGCTGAGTGTATGAAATATGGCCTGATGCTATACACACACACACACACACACGCACACACACATGCAGAAGTACATCTATGCACACACGGTCCCCCACAGAGTGCATGCATATGTATCATTGCTCACGAACAAAAAAAAATCTGGAATTCTTCCATCTGCCCCATGTTGTGCCTGTGTGCTATGTACATGTGTGTGTCAGAGTTATAACGAAACATGCACACCCGAGTGCACATTGAGGCCTAATGCAAACACACACACACACACGTACAGTCAGACACGCAGAGGCACCCTGGCTGAAATGCATCCCAACCCGGGAATCAACAAATCATAAATCAGGAGATTTCCATCCAGTGTGGACGTCACAGATCAGGTTTAACATTCCTCCTCTGCAGCTGGAAGGGAGGCTGCAGGGAGGAGGAGGAGAAAGAAAGAAAGAAAGAAAGAAAGAAAGGAAACACCGTAGTAGGCCAAATCTAAAGCTATATGGTTAGACTTTGGACATTGTAACAGTTTATTATTAACACACTTCCAGACACAATTTGAGTCTACAGTATTGTTGCATATGTGCGGATCTATGCATACTGCAGGGAACATGATTATGGCAACAGCAAAGAGGGAACACTATAGAATATTAGCAATTAATGCGTCCTTGTATTGGACTTTGTTGACGAGGCAGCTTTTGTTTTTCAGTTAGATGATTGGGATGAATAAATATTAATGATATTGTTAAAAATAGGTACAGAAGTGACCCATTTTTTTCCCCTTCGTTTTTCCCCTTGGCTTCGTCAGAAATAGTTTTACGCGCATTTTACGCATCGCTGTATCTTGTCACGGCTGTTATGGTGCTGCAGAAGTGCGAAATGACGCAGTAATGGGCCTTTGCGGCATTTATGGCGCAGTAAATATGACTTCACATGACGTCCGACACGTCATTTATGTCGTTATCGTAAATGTTTCAGTTAGTTTTTAGTTTAAGCCATATTATTATTTGTATTATTAATATTATTACTAACTATGTATTTTTTATTATTTAATTGTATTATTGAAACATATCATAAACTCTCCGCAGCATTGGTAGACTGATTTTATAGGTTTGTCTGCCATGTTAGATATGACATTATTTTATGGTTTATGGTCTCTGGCTCCTAATTTTCCAGCCTAAGCAAAGGTCAGTTAACAAGCCTGAGTGATGACACACACACACACACACACACACACACACACACACACACAGGAGGAGAGAGAGTGAGGGAGAGAATATTTTATAACAGCTCTAAGACTCTTTTTTCGACTTTTTCTCCCTCTCCTTCTATTTCGGTCTTTTTTAATCAGTGCAATAAATTATGTTTGCAGTAGGTGGCGCTCTGAGCTCACCCCCGGCACCTCCAGCAGCAGGATGAAGGGTGAGAGAGAGAGAGCGAGAGAGAGAGAGAGAGAGAGAGAGAAAGAGAGAGAGCTTCCCCCGCCCATCCCTTCATCATTAGAAACCTCAGAGCATGAATTACCTCTCCAAAGTCATCGGCGAGAATTTACGACTGGTCAACAAAAGCACGTGACCGCCTCCCCCCCACCTCTTCCCTCTGTCTCTCTCTCCTCCCTCACCTCACCCCTCACCTCCCCCATCTCTCTCTCTCTCACACACACATACACATACACACACCCCTCAATCCAACACACACACACACACCACCCCACCCCCATATTTGGACGGCGCATACATAGCTAAAAACGAAGTACAGTGCAACGCCATAATTCACTAATACATCATAAATCGTTGAAAGTACCCGCGTTATAACGACCGAGAGAAATCTAACAAATCAAGCGCCCCTTAGTACTCAAGCTGTAAGCCTTGCAACTCTCTAAAAACAACCTAAATGAGCTCTTACTTTGTAAACTCGTTCTCGGGGCGCTACCCAAATGGCCCCGACTATCAACTGCTGAATTATGGAGCCGGCGGCGGCGCAATGAACGGCGGGACGTACAGGGACTCTGCATCCGCCAACATGCACCATGCGACGGGCTCGTACGGCTACAGCTACAATGGCATGGACCTGACCGTCACCAACCGGGTAGGAGGGAGCAGCAGCGGCACCAGCACCGGAGGACACTTCGGGGACGGCTCGGTGGTCGGTGGGGACTCCCGGGGCTTCGGATCCCCAGCACCGGAGACAGCGGGCTTCAGACAGCCGTCCAGCTGCTCCCTCGCCTCTGCGGCAGACTCCCTGCTGTCACCCGGTAGTGGAGACTCCAAACTGTGCGCCCGGAGCTCGTCTCCACGGTCGGAGCAACCAGGAAGCGGTAATCTCAGCTCTCCAAACCTGTCTTCTTCCACCTCGTCCTCCGGTGGTGGTGGCGGTGGCACGGCGCAGCGCTTCACGGAGCTGGACGATGCGTCGCCAGAGACCGAGGAGTTGCAGCACAACCGGGACACCGGCGGCCGCAGCAACAACCCGCCGCCTAGGACCGGGCCACCGGCGGGATCAGCCACCGGCAGCACGACGGGCAGCGATAATCAGCCACCACAGATATTCCCCTGGATGAGAAAGCTGCACATTAGCCATGGTACATGCTGCTCTTGTGTTTATTAGCTCTGTATCATAGGGAGATAATATTCATAATGCTGCATCAATAGATTTTTGGACACATGGTGTTGGTGACAGTTTAGTGCTGGTTGAAAGTAGCTAGAGCCATGGTGCTCTTTGCATACACACTAAAGATTCAGCAGATTTATTGCTGCTTTGATTTGAGTTGAGGAAACTGATTGCTTGAACACACATTTAGCCACGCTTCTTTTCGTTTTTTTTTGTATGTATGCACCCCACGAAACCTTTTCCTCCGCGTCAATTTTAATATTTTCATATGACTGTCAGGAATCAGTCAACGACGTTGTTTGAGCCTCCCAGTATAAAGCACAGCGTGTCTGTTTATTTTGCTGTTTCATGCAGATAGAGAAGAGATATTTCAGTATTTAATTTTGTAGCCTACTTATTTGGGAATAAGAGAGTATAGCCTAACTAAACAGGACAGCTGCATGACCAGCCTCTGGTTAACCAGCTGAAGTTGTTGTGTATTAGCGTGTTTTCTCAGTGCACGCAGGGTGCAATTCGTTTTGCATTTCCCCTCTTGTAAGAAGAAGCTAAAGCGACGCCGGATGGTTGCCCCACTCTGTGTTTTCTCCCTTCTTTTTTTATTTTAGCAAATTCCACAAAAGCGTCATAAATCTGTCAGGAGAGAGGCAGGCGAGACGGGCAGCAAAGGCTAGAGGAGCTGCAGGCAGAGAGAGCCGGGTGGGAAAAGAGAAAAAAAAAAGAGAGAGGGGGAGAAAAAAGACAGAGAGGCCAAGAAGGCTTTGGAGGCTGTTGCTCCTTTGAAAAAGTGAAGCTTTATTACGTGTGGGAACTTTATTAGGGAGGTGAGGCGGAGGACGGGGGCAATAAAATCGCAAAAGGGAGTCAAAAGGGGGGAATAGAGAGGGTGATGGTGAAGAGAGCTGGTTAAAAAAGAAAACAGCAAATGTGACAAATAAAAGCAAATCTTTTTAGCGCAGGCTGTGGAGTGGAAATGGCAGACATAAAATGTGCCATGAAAGACTGCTGTCAGAATAAGGCAACGGCTCTATACCTACTATTGTTGCGCCTTTACGCACGATCATCCTGATAAAACTATAGGTGAAATGAGCCTTCTGCATAGTGAGTGGGGGTATAGAGGGGGTGGACACAATAATAGCAACACCTGTAGCTACAATAAACCAGAATCCAATGCAGCAAACCTGTAGAAACACTGTGCGTTTGTGCTGATCCATTAGCGTTTTAGAGCATAGTTGGTGGTTATTCTACACTGGGGTGCATTATGGTGTATTGTAAGTTGTTCATAGTATTTTGTCTGACCACTGTTAGTGCACATTTCTAAATGATAACCCGCTTATGCCACATGTTGGTGCATCCAAACACTCCTCACACCTCCACCACCCTAACAGCCTTTTGTCCGTTCCAAACCACCAGATATGACAGGCCCAGACGGCAAGCGGGCGCGGACGGCGTACACCCGCTACCAGACGCTCGAGCTCGAGAAGGAGTTCCACTTCAACCGGTACCTCACTCGGCGGCGACGTATCGAGATCGCGCACGCGCTCTGTCTCACGGAGCGGCAGATCAAGATCTGGTTCCAGAACCGGAGGATGAAATGGAAGAAGGACAACAAACTGAAGACCATGAGCCTCGCCACCGCCGGCAGCGCCTTCCAACCCTAAGAGATCAACCCATTCATAAAAAATAAATAAATACATCCATACGTCCATCTCTTTGGAAAAAGGTTTACTATACCACGTGCAGGCTTCCCAGGAAGGAAAAACAGAGAGACAAACCAGTAGAAAAAAAAGAAACTTGAAGAAAAAACAACAGAAGAAGCCAGCGGATAATGGAGCAAAAGAAGACGGTGATGAAGAAACATATGTACAAACAGATTCCAAATCTAGATTTTAAAAAACACTTCCTATTATCAACTGAGTACTGTACAGCAGCGCAGCACTTTTTATTTGTTCGGCATGTCGGTCTTTTGGTGTTTTAGGGCAACGTAAAAAAAAATGACTGTGGTACTTGCTCTTGTAAAAAAAAAAAACAACTTAGTGTTCCTGTATGTTGTCGTCGTTTTTAAAAAATGTGTCAGGAGAAGAGGAGTCGAGATAAGGAAAGGACGAATAATGCTACCTAACTATGTTTCTACTTTACGTCCTACCTTACAACCTTGCTACCTACCTGTTGTTTACTGTCTCAATATCGTTTTATGTGTCAAGTGCGATGTTTTATAATTGACAAAGTGCTTTCTAGAGATGTTAGCATGTGAGCTCTTATTGTAAGTTGTTTACAGCCAATAACGTGTGTATATCCGAGTCGAATCTCCCTTCCACCTCTCTCTCTCTCTCTCTCTGTCAGTTAGTTACCATTCAAATTGGCTCCTATTTTTATTTAGGAAGCAGGGAATGTGTGTGTGAATGTGTCTGTGTGTGTGTGTGTGTGTGCGTCAGTGTGTATGTGTGTTTGTCTAAAAACAAACCAGCCCTGCTAACCGCATCCATCCCCTAATGTTGTGTATAGCTCTATTATTCAAAAAATAGTGTACCTGTATATTATTGTTATTATTATTGTAATTATTGGATACGTGTTTCAGAAAGGATGTACATAGATATATATTGACATTTTTAAATGTGACCAGTTGGCTATTTGTAATTGCAGTATGTGTGTGTGCGTGAGTGCCTGCGTGCGTGAGTGTGTGGCGTATGTGTGAGTGTACGCACGTAAGAGAAATGGCTACCGTCCTGTAAGGCCTGTAAGCTTTCTGCCAATGAGCTTTTTGTATTTGTTTGTAACTTGGAGTAAAAAAAAAAAACAACAACAAATAAAGTTCCCCATACTCATCAAAACCAGACAGACTCAACCAGCTGCTCACGTGCCAAACTGCCGCACAAATGGCTTAACTGGGGTTAAAGACCTCGCGCATTTTTACAAATTTTTAGAAGTCTTCAGGTTCTGCTTGAGCGGCAGCAGCGAAAACTGATTTGCACAAATCAATCGGGCATATTTGCGCCAGGTTGTGAATTTGTTGTGAAAAATATATTTCATGTGCAAATTCTGTGTAGCAGGATGACTTCAGCTGTCGACTGCCAAACTCTTAGCTCGGTATGTCGTACCATAACGTCTACCTGGCTGACAAATAGCCCGTTATAGAGCAGATTTAGCCCTGTATGGGTCTGGACTAAATTGCCTGAACCAATCTGAGTCCAATACTTGCAGAAAATTCCCTCTTATACATTACTTTTGCGCATTGTTGTCTTCCACATCGTTATGTGCGCATTTCTGAGCTTGGTCTGATGAGAATAGCTTTGTCAGTTTTCAATTTTACCAAATGATTCAACCTGGAAAAACCGAACTGCATCGTGCGTAAAAACGCATCGCACCAAATGTGCGCCTGCAGTCTTGTTTTACAGGCCGCGTTTTAACCCTGAGCGCCACATTTCCAAAACGACAACCTCTTATAGACCTGAGCACCATCACAGGGTCACGCTTACCAATCACTAAACAAGCTGATTAAAACACATAGGCTACACACACAGAGAGAGAACAGACTCGCACTGGCCGATTTTCATCTCCGCTGACCAAGTCTGACAAGTCAACAAACTACCCGCGGCGGACAAATTGGTCACTTTTCTCTAAACGGCCTCCCTTTTCCGTCCTAACGGAGGCCACTCCCGGCCAAATTAGGTTACCTTCTCCCGGTTTCCAACTGTAAACAAGCAACTGAACTTTTAAACTCACCGACTGATGCTGCTTCAGCTTCCATGCGCATACACGGCTCTATTTCTGGGCTGATGGAGGGGTAGGGGTTGGGGGGGGACCAGGTCCTGCTCCAAGCCTCATCTGGACACAACCAGCTATCTCCTCTGTGTGTGTGTATGTGTTGAGATATATTTTTTTTTTAACGCTAACCTCCTTCTGCTTTGGGCCGAACTATAAAAAAAGAAGGTAGCTTTGACATTTACATGTCAAACGGATGAGGGTTTTTATCTCCAAGTTGGATCGTAAAGATCAGGCCTGGCCTCAGACTGATACCTCTCACTGGCTCTCCTCTGGTCACGTGGGGTCCATAAAGTTAGTTTTATGGTTTTGGGGAGTTGACAATGTACTATATATTTCACATTCTAGAAAGCAAGTGACGGTTTAACGGCTTCGCGGGGATCCTAAAGGGGTCAGTAAAGTAGAGACAGAGCTGGAGGGAGGGTGGTGTGTGTGTGTGAGAGAAAGAGAGAGAGAGCAGGCCACTACTACCGGCCGCTGCTCCGGCTCCGGTTCACACACCGAACCTCGGCGAGCTCCGAGCTCTGAGCCGCTCTGGACGCTGGGAAAGCCCGGTGGAGAGACAGAGCCAGGACGCACTGTAAGTAGAGTTTGAAGGCTATCTGTAAGTGGGGGCTATGTGGAGCAGGGAGGGAGGGGGGGAGGAAGGGAGAGAGAGAGCTGTGTAATTACCATGTCACTCACTCACTCTGTATAGCTGCTGTATTAACGCGCTCGCTGAGTGCCACGAAGCTCCGGTGTATTTGAGAGATTCGGTGTTGTTGTGTCTGGTCCGGACCGCGCGACCAACGGTGTTGGCGTCACAGATGGAATGGTTTCAGCGCGTGTGTGTGTGCACGCGCGCAGTTGGGTGTACTTTTGTGTATAGCCTCCAATGTATGGGTTTTTAGTGCGTGCGTAATGATGGCGCACAGGGGTGCAGGAGACTTGCTCAGTGTGGAGAGGTGGCTGGCAGCAAACCCAGATGGGGATTTACAGTCGTTGTGTAGCCGTATGTGTCTGCAATTTGTACAAAATTAAAATGAAAAGTTGGAGAGGTTAGAATGACGTTAAGACTGCGTAAAGATCAGGTTTTACCACGAGATTCTCCAATTCTTATATTTGAATGGAGTGCCTTCATATTGTGTGAAACAGCAGATGTTGTTGTTTACATTGTTTTTGAAAATGTGGAACTGGTCTGACTGATATGTCCTCTCTCTCTCTCTCTCTATCTCTCTCTCTGGATCACAATGAAATATGGCAATCATTTTATGAACTGATTTCACATTTCCTTCCCTGATGGCTTTTATTGCACTCAAGTTTTTTGGAAGATGAAACATTTCATATCACTGTACTGTTTGTATTGTCACTTTTACGCACGGCCATTGCGTGCGTAAAAATGGTTTCAATCAAGGATTAAGAGTTGGGAAAGAAATGCCCGTGTGTGCTAACATTAACCAAGAAGTGAATGGACAAGAACACAAGCGCGCGCACACACACACAGTCTGTAGTGATGTGCGTCCTTGGGTACAAGAAAATCTTTGTCCGCCCCCTCCGCCCTTGTGTTTTCCAGGCAGGATGGGTGTGAGTGAAAAAGCGTCGTGGATACAAACATTCCCAAGGCTCGCCATCAGAGTCCTTTCAGGTTATTTTACACATGAGCTTTTGGCCTGTTGTTTGACTCTCAACGCACACACACACACACACACACACACACACACACACACACACACGCACACTGTATATGTGCTTAACTCAAGCTGGGTATTTTTGTTGGAGAAAAGCTTGTAAATCAAATCAAACTTCTACCAGACGCTAGGGCTTTCGAATTAACTCCCATACAGATAAAACTTCTATAGAATTATTCCAACATATGACACAAAACACTCAATCTAAACCAACTCTAATACACGACGTCGAGATTCAATTTAAGCCATTTTTGCTGAAGGCTTCTTGATCAACTGCTACTGACGTTTTAGAAGAGGGCATCAAAACTCAAAATATTAGTGAAACGTGTAATGCATAAAAATACACAAGAAATCCAAGCAACCATAGAATCAATGAAACAAGCATGAAACCAAAACTCTTAATCGAAAGCACCCAATCACATGTCATTAATCAGGAATTAAACCGCGTGACGCAAAAAAACATCCAAACTTAAATCCTCTCAATGACAGCGACAACAGAACTCTTCATTCTTTTTTTTTATTGTTTCAATGTGTTTAAACAATATGAATGACTCCAATCTGATTGAACTGCATTAAATATTAATAGAAGTATGAAGCCATGTGACACCAAAACTCTCTATTAAAACAACCTAATGGACTTCTATGCAACATGTAACCTATAATAACAAAACCATACAACACATATCCGTTTAAAATCAACAGGAATGACTCTATATGCATGTTAACAGGAAAGTATTTGTGTTTCTAATGTTGAAGGATATATGAAACAGCATGTTTGTGAATGTAATATTGAAATTAACAGTAATACAAATACAACCTATTCAACATTATTGGTTAATAATAGTGTTATAATAATAATATAATGGTGCAGGCCGTGTTGAAGGTGGAGGTGTCAACAGTACAGTGTCTCACCGTTTCCACACTGACCCTGTACATCTCTATTAGGTCTTCACACTAGTATCCTCTGATGTCTGAAGCGGGACTCGAGCTGTCAAACAAGCGCAGCTACCAGTCACGCGGCGCCATGCTCTCTCCTCGCGCACGCTCGCTTCTTATTGCTTAGATCCATCATGTAAATTGTTTAATGTCTGCTGTCACGGCGGACGCTCATATTTCGGTACATACCGAGCGGAGTTTCAAACTTTTTTGAAAGCGTTCAATCACTGCGGCGTCACCGTTACTCGGTAAGATAGTAATCAGCCACTCCCACGGTGGTAGGACTGGAGATGAAACAAAACTACGTCACAATAAGACAATTATTCATATCAAATGAATAGTTATCTGCGTCTGTGTTAAGGCCAACCGCAACATGGCGCCCTGAGGAGAGATGGATGCGTTGACATACACAACACAATATTGTTTATAAAATCAGACAGAGTTTATCTATAATTTGGCAGCAAAAAAAGATATTTCAGAAAATATAAAATAGTATCCACTAAGGGCTGAGGAAGGCCGTGAAGTGGATCTTAAATTAAGTGCGTTTTTTTCCTCCAAAATTTAGGTTTAGTTCCAGGAGGAGTTTATTGTCACAATAAGGGTATTTTATTTAATTTTATTTTATGAACTTTTCCCCAAACGTCTCTTCATGTCCTATATTTTTAATAAGTGTAAATCATTATTTATATTAATAATTTTTATCCACTTAATTTAACTCTCTCAAATTAAATATTTATTTTGAAATTTCTTAATTTTTTTTCTTTTGTTTTTACAAAGAATTTCCCCGTATAGTCCTGAGTAACCATGACCTAAAGCTGTCCTTACAGTGTTTACGTAGAGCAGTAGCCTACTTCACGTATGAGTGTATCTCTCCTCGCCACGACCACACAGTTAATCCGGTGTCCTCTGCACCCCGCTAATAAGAGAGGAGGATTCTGCCCTCGGAAGTCCCTCTCTGCTCTCAAACTCTCATTTATTATGTTCACTTTACGCACGAAGCCGGCCTGCCCCAATGCATTTTCAGGCTGGGGATTCCAGGCGCTGCCCTCCGCCTTCACAATGATTTTTCACCAGCTTCACACGAGTGGTATTCACAGACATGCTCGGGATGCCATCAATTATTCAGAAAAATGAAGAAATGCGTTTTTCTTTTATGTTTGAAGTCTTCTCTGGTAAAGTATGGTATAAAAGGTTAATTTCATTACAACAGATGCCACCGCACAACTGACTTTTTTCAACCCAAATTTGTTCTCCTGAAAATAGAAATAGTGACAAAACCTACTTCTTTCCAGCTCTCTTATATTAATAGCGAATTGTATTATAGCGCATATATCTGAATGAGAAAATGTGCCCATAATACGAGTCAGAAGTGATTTCCGCTCCTAAAACTGAACCGTAATTTAAACTAAACCTAAAATGAAGTTTTTTTTCTTGGGCTTTCACAGGGGATATTTACTTTTACCTTTTTTTGTATTATTTTACAAAATATTAAAAAATATATAAAATATTATTATCCTACAGTTTGACCTCTTGTCTCGTGAACTGTAATTATTACTTTTACATTCTAAAAGAAACCAATAATAGTAATAATAATAATAATAATAATAATAATAATAATAATAGTAACAGGCCAAAATAAAAAAATACAAATATTTAATTCCTGCACGAAACTGAGTCCAGCCTGTTTGTTCTTGTTTGTGTGTGCTATGTAGCCTCTTTTGCAGCAGGACAAAAATGAATTTTGTATATCCGGTGTGAGATAACGGTTCATACCCCCCACCCATATGCCTTTATGTTTCTGTGTGTGTGTGCGTGTGTGTGTGTGTGTGCGTCGGGACCTGGGTCCTTGAGGAAGTTTCAGTTCAGTAAACAGGAAGGCGCAAAAACGCCACATTTCATTTTTCATCAACTTCCTCCTTTTAATGATGATACAGGAACACCCCCCACCAGCACCAACACCAGCAAACCCCCTCTCTCCCACCCACCACAACAACGTCCCGTGGCCTCACACACACACAGGGATGGGACATGACACGCGTGACACACAAATGCAGTTCCTTTTCTTGTCGGGATAAAAGTGAGAGAGGCTGCTGTGACATGGGGAAGGTGCAGCAGCGGCGGCTCTCTATGGACTCCTTTGTGTGTGTGTTTTTTTCTGTGCTTTGCTGTATGTGTGTGTGTGTGTGTGTGTGTGTCATCTGTTTCCCGTTTATGTACACAGGGCAGCTCCAGCCTGCAGAGCCGCTTCTCCCTTTGCCATTATGTGCGTGATGTGTATTATGTGTACGGGCTTGCTGCTCCTTTGAACCTGTCGAGGCTGTCAGAAGGCGCTGAGTTTGGCTTTACAGTCTGTGTGTTGGTGATGATGAGTGGGGTGAGTAACTAATGCGGCTGACCCCTTCTTCTCTCTTTTTTTTCACTGCGTTGCGAAGGTGTGTTTGTCTGTGTGTGAGTGAGAGAGTTGTGTGGGAGCGAGTGGGGTGTGTTTTGTTGGGTTTATTGGCAGGGCATGAGAGATCTAAGAGAGAGAGAGAGAGAGAATGACCCTGGCATGGGAAGGTCCTGTGTGTGTTTTCACCCAAAACCTACTGGCCTGTAACACTTGGACTGCTTTTTTTTTTTTTTGCTCAGCCAAAATCTGACAATTTAAGGCGATTTCGTTCAATTCCAGCTATTTGCTGCGTATTTTAGAAGCCAATTGGAGCTATATTGTGAAGCCAAGTCCATTTAAAAAAGCAGATAACCTATTCCCTGTCCTCTGTAATCACACACACACACGCGCCTGCCTCTGAACTATTTCCCTCCTCTTTTTTTTTTCTCCCCCGTCGCAGCATCTCGTGTGATTGCTTTACGTTTAAATCGACATTTGCGAGGCTCTTAATGTCTTCTGCATACTGATAGGGGTGGACCGCGCGGCCACGCCTCATGAATAATGCACGAGCAAGGAGTCACCGCGAGGTCAGCAGACAGGCTCGAGCCACGCAAGGCAACGAGGAGAACGAGGGCGCGCAGGCGCAGTGGGAGTGAAAATGGCACACTAATAACCCCCCCATGAGAGTGTGTGTTGGTGCGTTCACTGCAACGACAGAGGGGAAAGGGACGCACAACTGGCTGCTTGTATTTGTCTGTCAGTGTTGCCCGTTTCCGGGTCAGAAAGGGAGGGATGTTTACCACAGACAAACTAAACTTCCACTATTTAAATGAGGCTGGCAAATGGTAAATACACAGTGGTAACCCAACAGAGCCACCAAACATCATGGCACTATAAGCGCACGATTCATTATAATGCAACATGCAATAATGTCATCATGGATAAAAAAAAAACATATAAGATGTAATTTGTCCACAGAAACACATCTCTTGCATTGGAAACATACAAAACAGGATAAATATGAAAGGGAACATAGTTTTCCAAAATTGTACATAATAGTTGGCCTCCATGCTTCAGACCTTCATTCTGAGCTCAATTCCATGCAAAACTCTGGTTTTCATCACTAAACTTGCTTTGTCTGTCTTTCTCTCCCGAAACCACTCAGAAACGCATTTCTCCTCAAGAAACACTCAAAAATGGATTAATATGAAAAAGATGTAATTTCTTCACATAAACAAATCTGTTGCATTGAAAACATACAAAACAGGATGAATACGAAAGGGAACATAGTTTTCCAAAAATAGGCTATACCACATCTTTCAGTTAAAGAGGGGTGACACACACTGAACTGTACCCACAGTCTTATAAAGACGTTGGATGCTTAATATTAATCCTTCATTGTTGCTTTTTTAAAAGTGTTTGCAGTCAATAAAATCCTCTTATCAGTGGTGCTTTGTGAGACTGAGAATACAGTCACAAAAGCTTTTGTTTGACTTGGCGATGGGTTATGACAAGCCGGTAACACTGCAAATATTTGAAGTTACCCAGAGTCATGGGTGGGTAGCTTATTGTGTTTATTTAGCAGGTTATGCCAGTGTACGCCTGGGTAACTCACTCCAACGGACTAAAGCTGGATGTTGTTTTAGGACTGATGAAAAGAATGTTAGAAGTTATTCAGATGTGCTTTCTCCTCGGGCGTTTGGGACCGATAAGGATGTAGAGATATATAAATGTGGTCTTATTAAAATAATGTGAAAAATGAAGGATATTATTAACGCAACATGGGAATTAGCAGTGTTGTCAATTTAAACAATAAGTTAGCCTATCAAGGCCCTACTACTATTTAAAGTAGGATGGGGTAAAATACCACTATTACAGGTTACTACTACTACTATATAATAATACAAATAATAATACAAATAATAATAATAATAATAATAATAATAATGATAATAATAATAATAATAATAATACGAAGAAGAAAAAGAAGAATGTAGGTCAATAATAAGAATAACAGCATGCATTAGCAGTGTTGTCAATTTAAACAACACGTTAGCCTATCAAGGCCCTACTACTGTTAAAGGTAGGATGAAGGAAAATATTACTACTACTACAACTAATAATAATAATAATACTAATACTACTACTAATAATAATAATAAGAAGAAGAAGAAGAAGAACAAGAAGAACAAGAAGAAAAATAAGAACAAGAAGAACAAGAAGAACAAGAAGAAGAAGTGGCCTATAATAATAATACGAATGACAATAACAACATGTGTATTAGCATTGTTGTCAGTTTAAACAACAAATGAACCTATCAAGGCCCTACTACTATTTAAGGTAGGATGGGGGGGAAATACCACTACTACAGGCTACTACTACTAAGAAGAAGAAGAAGAAGAAGAAGAAGAAGAAGAAAAAAGAAGAAGAAGAAGAAGAAAAAGAAGATGAAGAATAGGCCAATAATAACAATAATATTAAGAAGAAAAAGAATATGGATAACAACATGCCATTAGATTGTTGTCAATTTAAACAAGTTAGCCTATCAATGCTGTATTACTGTTAAAGGTAGAATGGGGGGAAATATTACTACTACAGGCTACTACTACTACTACTACTACTACTACTACTACTAGGGTACTACTACTACTAATAATAAGAAGAACAGGCCAATAATAAGAATATGAATTAGAATAAATATAGGAATACAATTAATAAAAAATAATACAAATAAGGATAATAATGCACTGCTGTAATAACAGTAGCAGGCTAAGGAGTAGACTATAAAGTGTATATTATAAGGAGTAGATTATAAAGAGTAGATTATAAGGAGTAGATTCTAAAAACGAGATTATAAGGAGTAGATTATAGGCTCCTATAGCAGCAGCAGCAGCAGCATATCAAGCTCTTTGCTGTGCTCAACGTGCTTTTTGCGCGCCACTAACTAACCTGAATGCGTTCAGGTTAGTGTGTTTTAGTATTCAGTGTGTTTTCCTCGCCACTCCGTGCTCGTGCACCAGAGGACTGTATTTTTCCCAGAGAATGATGCAGCTCTCTCGCGCCGCCACCAGAGCCCGCTTCAGACCAGGACAGCGACAACAACCAGCGCGAGAAGCCCCCGCGCGAGCCCCACTCACTCCTACCTCCTATACCTCCTACCTCCTAACCTCCTAACCTCCCTCCCAGCACGCGCCCCCAGTCCTTTTGAGTCCTAACCTGTAACAACCCCCCTTGCTGTTAAAATACACACCTGTCACACCTGTCGCCGTGTGTTGCTGAGCTGATTAATGGCGAGTGTTGGTGAGTCTTTAGCTCTGAGTGAGCTATACACAGAGACAGAGGAGAGATGACGTCTTAAGGAGGCGCTGTCCATTAACGTTTGCCTCCTTTAGGCTGTGTGTCTTTATGTCTTTACGCAGCAACAGGCTCAGTCCGAAGCGCAACACTGTGGCTCATTATCAAGCTATAGCAAGCGAGTTGAGAGCTATAACAAGCTACAGGCTACTGTCTCTCTCTCTCTTACTTCCTCCTGTCCCCCTGTTCTCCTCCTGCCCGAGGCAGCAGCCTGCATGGCCTGGATGTCCAAGCTAATAGTCAGCACCACAGCAACAAGGTTCACGGAGTTGAAGGGTCAAAAGTTCACCGTCGTGCGTGAGTTCCGCCCTCCTCTCCTCACTCACTCCACTCCAGACCAATTGCTGTATGTCAAAGGCAAAATGAAGGGAGTAAGAGGTAGAGAGAGAGAGAGAGGGTACAGATGAGAGGAATGATAGCAGGAGGCAAAGGAGAGGTGAAGGCCTGACCTTCCCTTCCCTTCAGCCGGGAACAAAAGCAGAGCTCCTCCTGCCGCCGCATGTACAGAGGGGGGGAGAGATGAAGGGAGAAGAAAGGCAGGAAAAATGGAGAGGTTGAAGGTGGTGGTGGGAGGGCGGAAGGTATTCGGTGACATGGAGGTGGTGGGGAGGTGGGAGGGGGGTGCAGGTGTTTGGCTACACATTTTGTTCACACCAGCTAACATTTGTATTTCATATGGAGCTGCTTTCTTTTCAAAGATTATTATTATATTTTATGGGCAAAGACCTTACTGAGGTGAGGGAAAAGGTTAACCAAAATGAAATATAGGTGTAATATTATACCTTTATTATGAAATGGACCTTTTACCACAAGCTGTTGAAACTAGGTCTGGTCCAAAGTAAAATAAAATAAACAAATAAAAGTTAAAAAAAGGAATAAATTACAATTAAAGTAAAATAAAATTTAAATTTAAATAAAATCTAAAATAAAATAAAAAAATAAATTAAAAACTCAGGGATTTTTGGTGATACAACTCATTGAATGTAATGTAAAGGAATGTAAAGCAAGAATAATACTTTAACAGTAAGGAGACAGACTATTACGTTGATGAAAAATATATACATGAATATTTATTAATAACACATTTTATAGGAAACAATATACCCAGTGCAAAGTGGTGTGTGTGTTTGCATGTGTGAGAGAGAGAGACAGAGATTAGTGGTTGTAAAGTGGTGGTTTTATGCTTGCAGCTAACAGCAATTTATATATCCCCAAACCATTTTGCAGAAGGAGTCAGAGCTCTTCCTCTCTTCAGCCTTATCAGCAACAATCCTGTCAAAAATACACTCTTATCTCGCGCACCATCCACAAAATATTACTCTCCTTATCTGATTTTTCCATTGCAAGATTAATGTGTGGCCCCGTTTACTTTTCCAGTTGAGAAGAATGAGCCTCAAACCATTTCCCCTCTGCTGTCCATCCCTCTGTCTGCTTCCTTCCTTTCTTTCTTTCTTTCTTTCTTTCTTTCTTTCTTTCTTTCTTTCTTTCTTTCTTTCTTTCTTTCTGTCTTTCTGGTGATAGATATTGCTATTAGGTTGTAAGGAAATTGTAAACTGTAGTCCTTATTATTCTTAAACTCAAGTTTATGTTAACCACATGAACAGATTCAACATGTTGTGTTGCTATTGCTGTGTACTGTTTTGTAGAAACTGGCAACATGTTATCCCTGTTTATCTTTTACACAAACTTAGCCAGATGTGGGAAGAACATCATAAAATAAGAAATCTGAAACACTCAATTTAGGGCTGATTTAAAAAAAAAAAAAAATCCTTCTTTTTAAAAAAAACAACGAATAACTGAATTTATTGAGTCTATTTGATCTGGCAAACTGCTTTAACCTCAAACAATGAGACCAATAATGTGAACTTCGGATCGTTTAATCTCAGCTCCTGTTGAATAGCACCGTTTGGACACATATTGTTGGAGCTATGCTTTATGGTTAAATTACGGGGAGGGGGGCAGACAGGCAGAGAGAGAGAGAGAGAGAGAGAGAGAAGGGGAAATTAGTCGGCACAGAGGAGCAAAATGATAATTCAGTAAATAAATAATCCGTTTATTGACGTAAACATGCTGGCCTGGGCTGGCACGGATCCGCCTGGCCCACCGCCCCCCACCACACACACACACACACACACACATCTCGAAAAGGTAATGGGTGAATAACTACGTTACAAATTCCGTCTTTCTCCAAAGGTTCATCCTGAGTTCACCAAAGTAACTCGATTTAGAATGTAGCGCGCGACATGGAGGTTTTAATGCTGTTTGCGCGTGCATGGCACTTCTAAAACGTCACACACGTGAATATCATTTTATTAGTGTTTATCTTTATACATCGAGATACAGTAAAAATAAAAAAAACCCTGCAGGCTATTATTCAAAAAAACGCATCATGTTAAACGAAATGGGACATAATAAGAAATAATAATAAAACATGTGTTTTTTGTGTAACCGACACGGTGGAGTGATAAAATATAAGGAAAGTAATAGTATAGTGAAATGAGAAGGGATAAGTGTGGACATATGGCTGCAGTTAACTCGATAAAAAGAAAATCCATCGGCGGGCTGCAGAGAGTCGAATAACATCAATATAAATCCACCTGATACCTCCGCGTCTGATCTCTGAGCGCGCACTAAAAGAAGGTTTACACGAGCTAAAGCTGCAATACAACACATTTGTTTCTACCAAAATATTCATGTAAACGACTCTGAAGTGATGGTGCGCCGCTGCTGTGGGTTCACATGTCAGCGTGCGCGCTCGGTGTCATTTATATTTATACAACAAAAGGAAAAAGGAGAAATGATCCTGGGAGAAAAGAAAAAAAACAGACCCCCCCTCTCCTCCCTCTCCTTCTTTCGACCATTTTTCTTCAAAGTAATGACTCCAACTCAATGTAGCGGGCCTATGACGGAGAGGGAGAGAGAGACGCGTAAAGAACCAAATGACAGAAAGAGGAGAGAAGGGAGTGAGAGAGAGAGAGAGAGAGGGTGGAAATGGCTGAAAGAAAGGGTGTGGAAAAGGGAGGGGGATGAGGAAAGAAGGGAGAGAGAGAGAGAGGGGAGGAGGGGGGGCTTGGTTGAGCTCGGGGTGAACGGGAGGTCAGCGCGTCTCACCAATATTAAAATGTGTACCGGGGACGCGGAGTGACACGCCTCGCCCGTTAAACAAAGAGTGTGCCAAACTGGCAGATTAATTTGAAAACTTGAGTCCACGCACACACACACAACACTTAATGCCTTAAAGAGCCCACAGTCCTCCACAGCAAGCCCTGCTCGCTCTCTCCTCTCAGCCCCAAACCGCTCGCTGAAATACCGGGAAACACTTGGAAACGGCAGCCGCTAAGGGGGGTTTTTCCCTTTATCATTTAACGCCAATTTGCGTTTTGGGCTTTTTTTTACGCACGGAGCGCTCCGGTGCTGGTGTCTCAACGTTCCGGTGACGTGTTGCCTTCGCTGTCGCTGGATTATCGCTGTCAAATTCTATAACTATGAAGTATTATTGCGGTTATTTAAACGCGGATGTCGTGTTTACACTTTTACCGGAGTGGGTGCGTCTTGGCGCGCGTGCGTGCCAGCGGGGTTGTCCGCGGAAATGACAGCGACTTTTTTTTTTTTTTTTTCCTTTTAGGATACTACGAAGAAAACCCGAAGAGGTCAACAAACCTGTGGCGTCGGAAGAGGAGAGAGAGGAGGGAAGTGAGGCGTGAATGCTGGATAGGAAGGCTTCTCTGCGTGGAGAGAGAGAGAGAGGGGGGAAAAGGATTTGTTGGAGATGTAAAGGAGCAGAAGAAGAGGAGGAACTTGTAATAATGATGATAACAAGAACAGGAACAAAAATGGTTGAACTTGATGTGACGACGACGACGCCAGAGAGGAGAACCGCGAGCTACAGAGGAGTGAGTACACAAAAAAAAACGGCTTGTAGAAGAAGAGGGAGCTGCCTCATTTGCATATGGTTGTGTGTGTGTGTGTGTTCTTGTTCGTACCGTGTGTGTGTGTGTGTGTGGCAGGTGCTTTGCCCACGCTGGGAGGAAGGGGAGGACCACGTGTTGCCGCAGAACCCCCCCACCCCTCTCCTCCTCTTCCTCCTCTTCCTCCTGTTTCCAAATACACTTTAACGTATAACGATTTTATCAATTTTATCATATTTTTTGATCGATTATAGGCCGTGCACGTCACGCTGGGTATTTGAACTGTATGTGTTTCCTCTCTGCGAGCTCCATGCCCTTCACTGCACCTTCACCATCATGCTGGTTAACACTAATTAAGCCACTTGGGGCTGTGTGACTTCAGGGGGGGAGACATTTTGGCAATAATTTAGGATTTTGCTGTACACTCCTGTTGTCAATTAGACACTAGCTTATAATTTTATGTTAGATAGATAGATAGATAGATAGATAGATAGATAGATAGATAAATAGATAGATAGATAGATAGATAGATAGGTAGATGATAGATAGATAGATAAATAGATGGATAGATAGATAGATAGATAGATAGATAGATAGATAGATAGATAGATAGATAGATAGATAGATGCAGCTTTTTCATTAACCTCCTCGGGCCTAGATGCACCATGCAGCCACACACACACACACACACACACACACACACACACACACACAGGCTACCGAGGGTGAAGGCGAGGTCGTGGCCAGTAGAAGGTTAAAGGTCATGGACAACTTTCTCCCTCCCATATAGTATTAAACTCAACTTTTGAAACATAATTGTATAGTTTATTTAATTCAGAATAGCAGGCAGCTCCATTGCTATAGAGATTGTTATATTTTCGGTGTCTGTGCTTTTGTAAAAAAAAAGATAAATACAAAAAAATCCTAAAATAGAAACAAAGAAATATGATAGTAATGTTCCACATGTGGCATAATATTTATGCTCCAGAAAAAAAACAAAAACAAAAAAATGGAGTATTCTCAGCTCGAGCACTGCTGCGGTTTTTATCATCAGTTTGCATCCAGATGTGTGGTTGTTCATTCTTTTCACATGGTGTATCGAGCGTGTGTTGCCAATAGAAAGCGCCAGTGGTTTCCAGCTGTTTATTTCCCTCCGCTGATTGCTAATGCGCTGTTTCTTTTGATTATAAGCTGGCTGTGGAATAAAAGTCTACAGGGAGCGTTTGGTTTCCTTCCCATCGTCTGTGCATCGCTCTTCCATCAATACTGAAGCTAATGCTGCACACACCCTGTGTGTGTTCACCGACCACTTCAAATATGCTACTGGAAGGCTGTGTGTGTTTATGTGCGTCTATTTTGGCATCGACGGTGAATATGCGGAAGCTTTGAGTGGAGCTATTTTTAATGTAATTTCGTTTGTTGCATTGAGGAGGACGACGTCTTTAGCTCGCAGTGTTTGGTGGGAGTCAGGCCTATACTGTTTGACCATAAAAAAAAGTGTGATTATTGAATTTTACTGAACATGAAGTGCGTTTTTGCAGTTTGGGTCAATCTGTGTTGCGCTTTATATTCTACCTGCAGGCTGCTGCATTGTGAAGTCCATTTAGTCGTATAGTCCGAGCCGAGCTTCCACACAATAGATATATCATAAAACACCTTTAGATTAATACTTGCCATATGGAGGGTCGGGCCTACTTCATTTCTCGTCCTCTTGTCCGATACTTTGCATGACAATAACCAGGGGAATTTATTTTTCAAAGTGGACAAAGGAGCAAAAAGAGCATTTCTCTTCTTCTTTGTTGTCCCTAAAGCTTTTTCACCTCGGTAATATTTCAGAACTTTGACAAGTGGGTCGCAGCAGATAATGACGCAGTTTAACCCCGAGATATGTTCATTTTCATTTTGTGGCAGTTAAGGCCCGCCATAGAAAAAAAGGGAAAAAAAAGGCTTTTACACGTCAGGTTTTAAGAAATACAATATTGTTTTTTTTACGCAGCTGACAAACATTTATTCTAAATTAAGATATTTACGCGCAGTACGAGTATTTAAATCTCACTATTAATCATTATGAAAAGAGCCCTATAAGGCTATTATAGCCTACAAACGATAATGGAGTCTTACCTTAACGCTCGTTAAAATTAATCCATTTTAGACCAAAGTTGAATCCCAGTTTGTGTCAGTAGAAGTGGAAGCAGAGCGATAGTTTATTTCAGCAGCTTTGCCAACAACAACTGAGTTTGTTTGTGTGCTTGCTGATAAGACAAACTTGTTAGAAAGGTCGTAAATTTTGAGGGGGACTTAAAAGTTATTTATTCACCCCGGCTCTCTTCCGCTCCCTGAATATTTTATTGCTTTTTATTTCACCCCCCTACCTCCAAAAAAAACAACAAAAAAACCCTTTCAACCTCCTAAGAGTTACTGTTTGGCCTCGTGTTGGTGTTTGAGCTGTAAACGGAATTGACCCGCAATAAAAGGCACATGTTTAAATCCAGATCCGCTGACCTAGACCACTCCAGCTCGATGTCATCCTCCTCTCTCTGATATTACATATAAATGCTACAGCAGAGATAAATTATTTTCTTATTTGTTTACTCTTGGCGCTGACTCCAGATCAGTCTTCGTGCATGTGTGCGTGGTTTGGAAACAGGACAGTCTGGTTATTCAGGAGGGGTGAAGTGGTCCTCAGCTCTCTGACATGTTAGGATTTATCATATTTATAGTATTTAAATAAACTAAACAGCAAAATAAAATAATCTGTATTTTGTTTTTATTCATTTTGAACACATTGCTAATTGCATTTAAAGGAAAAGCGAAAAGCTGCATTTGCATTTAGTTGATGATACGTTAAATGTCTTAATCATATAAAAGTAGCCTGTTTTGGTGTGTTTTTTTCTTCCCGTATCTAAAATCTCTGTGTGGCTTTTCAGTTAGCACATTGGCCTCTATACCTGTATAGCCGGAAACAATGGGCTCCCGTTCAACTGAGTGGTTGCTGCTGACAAACTTGACAGAGAGAAGGGAAGTGCCGCAGTCAGACTCAAACACACCTTGATCGATACCTGAGATGCGCCCGCGGCAAAGGCGGAGGTCAAGGTGACAGAAACACGCCCACACCTGCTCACAAACAACAAATAGAAGGAAACGGAAACTACACTGGATTCTATTGGAACTACTAAGAGAAATACTATTTGTACTATTTGTATTATAACTATACTACATAGGAAACAGAAATGATGCAGACTAGAAGTGCAGGCTTTGACAGTCTGAAGAGACTCCGATGCTCTTGGCTTTTTGTTGTCCTGCTCTGGTGATGTATGAGCAACTTTTTTGAGGAAACAGAGAACAGCAATATTGCCTGCAGCGAGGAGGGAGTGTCAGTGTCACAAAATCAATGTGGGAGCAGCTCAGGAGCAGATGCAATGGAAATATAAAACACGTTTTAGACGTCAAAAAATGCACTAGGAGCAGCGCATCCTGTATCTGTAGAATTTGTATTTCATTTTGCATTAAATTATCTATTTCCACTATTAATGTGAGGTGTTATGCACTAAAAGAAACATGTAAAATGTGAAATAATTTAAGTAAAATCAAAGTTTAATCGTGGTTTATTTCATTTATTTATTTAGATAGAAAGAAAGAAAGAAATATGACAGAGTGCAGGCCCTTGCGTGTATGTATGTGTGTGGGGTGGGGTCAGATTCCTTTTTAATTCAGTTGAATCAGAGTTTTGGAGGACTGACTGCAATTCATTTCCCCCAGTGAAGGGACATTTATTCATTTATTCATTGGTCCATCCATTCTTCAGTCGAATCATTCAGAACCATTTTTGATAGGCCAGTGTTTCCCCGTGCCAAGACATTTATCTTTTCCTTCATTAAATTGTATTCATTCTGTTAGAACGCTCCACGGTTGGACCTGCCAAGTTTCTTTTTTTTTTTTTTGCTTTTTCTTTACTTGTTCTTTTGGATAATTACAACAGTACTTAATTATTTTTGTGGTTATATACATGGATCGAAAGCCTTAGTAATATTTTGATTTTGGAATAAAACATTCGTTTTAAACAGAGTAGTGGGAGACTAAATTGGCCAAGGACAGAATTGATGAAATAAAGACAACAACAAAGATATTTTTCAAAGGCCTGATCTCCCCTCTACAGTGGAATTCGAGCTTTAAAAAGGGATTTAAATAATAATATTTTACTAGCCTATTATAAATAATATTTCACAATTCATTTTTCTCTCATTCGTCATTGTAACAGCCTAAAAAAATACCAATAAGCAATTAATAATCCAATGCACCTTCTATTAAAATAAGGAGAAAAAGCTTTATTTTTATATTCAAGATTAATTTCGCTGCATCATTTTAATAGCACTATAATGCATCTGTTTTCTTTCACGATTTATTCCCTCTCTACAAGAAAAAACAACTGCAGAAACTGTATTTTCTGTTTTTAATCTCCTTGTTTTATTTGCGACTGAGTTAATCGTCGCCCCCTCGACTTGCAGGAAGTGTTACAGCATTATAACTTCATTTCCCAGATCCCCACCAGCAGCGAGGAGGTCAGGGGTCAGGAACAGTACAGACGGATGGAAATATTTGCAGTGTGGCTGCCTGACAGGGAGTTTATGAAAGCAATAAAAGTCTATCGACGGTGTAACCCGGTGCCTCCAGAGAGCCGCTGTCTTCTATATCTACCCTGTAGATCCGGATTTGTGTACAAATCATTAAAACAATCACAAATTCGCTTCTAGGGGAGTATATAGTGGATTTATACACGACGGCAACGATGGATCCGACACATGGAGGAGAGAGAGAGGCCTTTGAGCTGCTATTATTGGGTCTTTCGGATCGCTGCTTTATATTGGAATGTGTAAGAAGGTTAATAAATTGTGTAATTTTTATTTCCTATCATCATTGACATAAGCCCTTTTATTTATTTATTATCAGGACTATATTGTTGGTGTATTTAGACGCGTCTGTGCGCCATGTTGTGGATCTGTTCTCCTCCAGAGTGATGGAAACTCAATCCAAGTTTTCTACTTTTTTTTTTTGTTGTTCGATCGTGAAAAAAAGCGCCTCGCAGTTTTAAAGGCCAATTCCAGGTTGAATTGGACTCTTTTTTATTTATTATTTGTCCTAGTGAAAAATGATGCGGTCGACTTTACTGTTCATCTATAGGAAGGGGGTTGGGTGTGTGTATGTGAGTGTGTGTATGTGAG